>OY253670.1:1234073-1246724 GCA_958009085.1 Protoeuglena noctilucae | reverse complement strand
CATCGCCCATGCATCCGGCACGGCCCAACAGCGAGAGGTGCAGGGCCCTGCCACGGCAACGCTGCCCGCCGCACCTCTGCCAGACGCCGTTGGCCGTCGCCCGCGCCAGTCCCCCCGCCAGGGCCTCGGAGAGCGGCGACCGGGGGGGCATGGGCCCAGGCCCGGAACGCGCCGCGGCACCGGGACCCTCGGCGTTGGTGGCGTCCTGGAGGGGCCTGGTCTTGGACGGCGTGGCGACCTTCTTTGCCATCTCGAGGGCCGCGTGGGACGCCGCCTGGGGACGGAGAAAGGGTGGGTGCGGGTGGGCAGGCGAGCAGACGGGGAGCGTGCGGGTACAGGTGGGCACGGAAGCGTGTGGGTGCAGGTGCCGATGGAAAGCTGGGCAATCCATGCGGCTTCGCGGGTCGTCACCTCCGCGGCCGCCTTCTGCCTCAGCGCCTCGGCCAGCTCCCTCTTCAGCGCCACCACCTCGATTGTCAGCAGCTCGGCCCTCTCCTTAGCCTGCACGTGCGTGGGCACAGACACGTATTAATGTATAACAGCCAAGGGTCGAAGATAGATGTCACCACCCCACCAGAGGAGAGTCCTTAGCACCATCACCACCTTGGTTACCCAAGCACCACGTTACCAATCCCTCACCACCACGACTGCCCCCACCAGTCTCCCCACCCCCGCCTCGCTCCCTCACCTCGACTAACGCCTCCTCCGTCTCCGCCCTCGCCTCCCTCTCCCGCACCGCCACGCGGAAGAGCGTCCGCAGCATCGTGCGGCCCTCGATCGTGTTGCGGATGCCCGACCACCGGCGCACGTCCGAAGCGGCCACGCTCTTCTCATCACCACGCTCCACGCGGGCCTGGGAACAGACGGGCACAAGCAAGGTTGGGCAGGGAGGGGGTGAGGGTGGGGTAGCGGGCACACGGCATGCCACATCGCGATTCGTGGGGTGTGGGGTAAGGAGCGTGGTGATGCCAGTCACTGGGCGGCATTGCGCCCCATCTCGCCTGTCCCAGCTGCTCCTGCAGGTCCCGGATGTCGGCCGTGTGCTGGGCGATGCGGGCCTCCATCGACGCCACTGCGCCACGCACCGCCTCTGCCTCCGGGGACTGCCCCAGCTGCCGCAGCTCCTGTGAAAGAGTCAGGAACGGCTGAGATCAGACTTACAGCTGCCCCAGGTACCGCTGTGGCTGAGCTGGACGGGGTCAGTCTCACGACCGCCTGAACCCTCGTGTTAGTGCAGCTGTGCTGCTGTCTCGCCTGCCGCTTGGCCTGGAGGGCCTGGGCCAGGGCCGCCCTTTGCGCCGTCTCCCCGCTCAGCACCCTCTCGATCTCCCGCCCCCGCAGCACCACCGCCATCTCGCCCTCCACCCACTCCTCCCGGCTGCGCTCGTCCCTGCACGCCACAGAGCCCCGTTGCCATGTCATCTCATGGCACGGACCCTCATCACCCAGCAGTCCTGTGAACAGCCCTGCGAACAGCCCTGCCGCACCCGCATCTAACTGCGAGCGTCACCTGAGCAGCGGGGCCATGCCGTGGGGTTGGCACTCGGGCGCGTCGGACGCCTTGCTGCTGGCGCTCTGGGGCCGGGAGGCCTGTACCGCCGCCTGGCGCATCGTGAGCTCCTTGAGGCGACGCCGGGCCGCGTCGGCCTCCTGGGTACCAGGCACGGGGTGGCTCACGTCATGTGGGGTCCTTAAATTGTCTTATAGAATCCCTGGCAAGTCATGTGGGGTCCATGGCACCCACAGGTGGTGGCACTGCAGTGCTGCTGTATGTGTGGTGGCTTAACACCCCCGGTGCGATAGGGAGTAAGAAGCGCGCCCCTCACCTCCGTCTTCCGCCGCAGAACCTGCTGTTGCTTCTCATGGAGCGCCCGCATGCGCTCCACCTGCAGCTGGCCACGCTGCCCCGCGCGCCTGCGACAACCAGGAAGGGCGCAAGGCGGGGTCGCACTCCGTCGCCACGTGCCCGCGCCCAACAAACTGGCCCTCTACACAACCAGGGGGCGCGTCGCTCCCCCCTCATCTCGTTCCGTTTGCACTCTCTCTCACCTCAGCTGCATCATCTCCTTCTCCTTCGTCCGCTTGAACTCCTGGAACTCCTTCGCAGCCGCCTCCATCTGACGCGACAGCTGCACCCTGCGTGCCACGTGCCACATGCCACGTTTCAAACCAGCTGCACCAACGCCCCCTCGACTGTCCCACTCACTAGTGCCGCTTCACCCCTGGACTGTCCCACTCACTTGTGCTGCTTCAGCCCTCGGATCTCCTCCTCCAGTCGCTTGCACGCCTCCTCGGCGCGTGCCTTGGTCCGCTCCAGGTCCCGGAGCCGCGCGCGCTCCCTCTCCAGCTCCCGCAGGCGCCCCTCCAGTTCAGCCAAGCGCTGCCTGCGAGGCGAGGAGCGCCGGCGTCACGGTCGCCACGCTCGCATAGGGCGGGTGCGGACGCCCATCACAGGAAGGTGTGCGCCTCTGTGCTTGTTTCAGATACAACACAGCCACAGCCGCAATGCATTAGGCCCTTTCCCCCCCGCAGTAACCCCCCCCCCTCCCCCCCCCCCCCCGCACCTGTGCTTGGCCTCTCTCTCTGTCGCGTTCACCGCCCCCGTCTTCTTCAGGTCCCGCATCGCCTGGCTCAGCCGCGACCGCTCGTCCTCCAGCTGCCCACGCTCGTCCTCCAGCTGCGGGGGCGAGAGATGCGTGGAACGGTATGACTTACTCCATTCTCCTGACATCGCAGCCACAGCCACAGCTACAGTCACCACCCACGCACTGAGCCAGCAACCCCAATCGCAGTGTCAGCCAGCTTCTCACTATCACCCCATTCCTCTCCTCTCATCACCCCCACCCCTCTCTCACCTCTGCCAGCCCCTCTCATCCCTTCACTCCTCTCCTCTCATCACCCTCATCATCCCCACTCCTCTCTCACCTCGGCCAGTTTCTTCTCGTACACCGCCTTGACCACCGACACCTGACTCATCTGGCGGACCTGCTCCTCCTTGGCCCGCAGCTGCCGGTTCAAGTCCTCCATGCACATCCCCAGCCTGCGAGACACGAAGGAGATACAAAAGACCTTTCAGTTGCAGGCGGCATGCATCGGGTGGCCGTAGACCACCAACCACTACACCACCACCCACCCCACTGCCCCAGTTCATCCACCACTGCGACCGATACTACCACTTCTTGAGTACTACTAACGCAGTATTGCTAGAACTGCCAATTCACATGAACGCCCACCTGGACTGCTCCGCCAGGAAGACCTGCTCCTCGACCGCGCTCTCCACCTCGTCGCCCATCGCGGCCCCCACCCCGTCCTCCTCCGCCGCCTGGGCCGCCTCGAGCAGAGGCTCCTCGGGCACGCGGGCCAGGTCGATGGACATGCGGCGGGCCGACAGGAAGGCCTCGGTGACGGCGGCCTCGTTCTGGGGGGGCGGGGGTGGAGGAAGCTTGCGGTTAGAGATGGGAGGTGGCGGGGCGGGGCGGGGCGCACGTGACGGGCGGTGACATTGCTCGGCAGGACCACCGCGCTTGCACGGCTCCTGTGCAGCGAGTGTCAGCCACAGGTACCCCCCACGCGGTCCCGGCACCCCCCCCGCGGTCCCGGCACCCCCCCATCTGCACCGGCGCTCCCCCATGCCCGTGCCCTGGCCCCACCTTGAGCCTGGCGCACTCCCCCTCGAGCTCGGCGATGCGGCCGAGGTACACCTCCGCCCCGTGCTTGCTGGGCTCCTCCCCCGCGAGCTGCAGGTCCGCCCTGGCGTCCCACCCGCGCTCCCGCGCCTTGTCTAGCAAGTCCCGGCAGCGACCCTCCCAGGCGTCCCGCTGCGCCTGCGCCTCCACCAGCCGCGACGTGGCCGTGCGCAGCTCCGCCTGCAGGCGAGAGACCTGCGGTGGGGCGCGACGGAAGGGTCGGGTCGCGGGGGTGGCAAGGCTGTAGGGGTAGGCAGGTGGCCGCTCCCCTGACAGGCATGCGCACCGCCAGTCTCTGTGACTATATCCATGTCCGCCGCCCCTCACCTCCGCCTCCGCCCGCTGGGCCCTGGCCTCGAGTTCCGTCACGGCCGCCTCCCACGCCGCGTCGCCACCGCCCGCCCGCAGGGACGCCACGCTGGCGGGGGCCGCCCCGCACAGCGCGGCGCGCGCGGCCGCCAGCTCCGCCTTGGCCAGCGCCAGCTGCTGCCTGCGAGATGGCAAAGCGTCACAGCACCTTTTCGACAACAGCCCAGCCGCAGCGCACCCACCGTGGGAGCATCCCCAGCCACGCCACGGCCCGGCCCGCCGCGCCCTGCGTCCCCGTCTCGCCTGAGGGAGGACACCTCGGCTGCCATGGGGTCGCGGTTGACGGTGGGCTTGTTGCGGATCATGCGCGCCCGGTCGGCGTACTTGAGGGTGCTGAGGGTCTCCTCGAAGTTGACGTCAGCGGGGGACACGCATGCGAGCATGACGGTGCGGGAGTTGCCCCCGAGGCTGTCCTGGAGGAGCCGCGTGAGCCGCGACTCGCGGTAGGGAACGTGCGCGCCCCGCCGGGTGTCGTCGCACAGCGCGCTGATGACCTTGCCCAGGGCGAAGAGGCCCTGGTTGATCTTGATGCCCTCCTTCAGGCGCACGCCCTCCGCCTTGGTGCGCTTGGCGCGCTCGGAACCCGCCAGGTCCACCAGGTGCATCTGGGCAGACGAGCAGGGGCGGGTGGTGGGGCGAAGGGGAGGGTGGTGGGGTGGCGGGGTGGGTGGTGGGGTGACGGGGTGGGCGATGGGGTGACGCGGCGGGTAGCGGTGCTAAGGTGAAGTGGGAAACAACAGAGCGAGGACCCAGGAGCCGTGAGCCAAGTCCCGCATCCCTCTTCCCTCGCCCCCCGCAAGCTCACCTTGGCGCACACGTAGTCGGCCTCTCCCACCTCGTCCTCCGCCGCGGTTGCATCCCGGGGGGACTCGACCGCGTGGCCCAGGCCCGCGCCACCGCTGTCGTCGGACGCGGCGGGCCCCGAGGGTGACGGCCCGCTTGTGTCCCTGCGGCGCTTCTCCAGCGAGATGGTGAAGATGGCGTGGGACCGCGAGGAGCGTTTGTTCATGCCCGTCGCCGACGTGGCGCGGCACAGCGTGCCCCGTTCGATGAGCTGCGCCATGTCCTCCATGCTGCCCACGGGCTGCTCGGTGGCCCCAGCCAGGCACACGCCACCCCCGGGCAGCTCCCGCACGCTCACGGGGGGGGCCGCGGGGGCCAGCAGGTCCCGGATGTCCTCCCGATAGATCTCCACGAACGATGCGCTGATGGAAAAGTCATACATGTCCGACTCGCGGCTGCAAAGGTGGGGCAGAGGGGGTAAGGAGTGGCGGGGGTAGGTGCGGCGCTAAGGGCGAGGGTCAGGGGCGATGGGTGCATGCGGGTGTGCAGGGGCCAGGGCGCATGGTTTACGCACGTGAGCGTGAGCGAGCGGGTCGGTAAGGGGTGTGTCTGTTGCTGCGTCTTGTTGCTGGAGGGACGTACCGGCAAATCTCAAAGAGCGTCGTCATGGCCTCGGGGATGACGCCGCACCTGGGGCCGCCAGGAGTGAAGGCGCTGCCCATCGTGTAAGTCTTTCCGGATCCCGTCTGGCTGCGCCCAGGGCGAAAGACGGGCAGGGTGGCATCCCAGGGTTGCTTTGGCAGGGTGGAGGACAACGCGGCTTCCTTTGCAGTACAGCACATGCAAGCACATCATTTTTTATGCACCGCCCCGTACCCGTAGGCCAGCACAGTGGCGTTATAGCCGCGGAAGAGTCCCTCGACGAGCGGCTTCACGCATTGCCCGTAGAGCTCCGAAGGTGGCCGGCCGTGGTCCCCGCCGTACACGTAGTCAAAGGTGAACTGATGAAGTGACGACAGCGTGACCTGCGGGGGGACGAGAAGCGCGGATGGGCGCGGCGGGTCCGGCCCACGACAACGTCCTGACCTGGGCCGCCCCTCAGCGCCGGGTGGGGCGCCAAGGGGACGAAGCGGGGCGATGAACAGGAAACCGTACACTCGAGCGACAGGATCGGGCTTGGAAAGCGATGGGCGGGGTGTCGAGCCGTGGCTTTCAAAATGCGTGGGGGTCCAGGGGTCCGAAAGCGGGCGCAATTATTCGCACCTGAGGGGAGTTCGGGGTGACCGATATCGTCTCCTTGCATTCCTGAATAATCTCCTCGTGGATGAGAGGCCGCACGTGGACAGCCACGCACACGTTGCATTCCTCCGCTCCCTTGGGAGGCTCGGCCGGGAGCGCGGACCCGGCTCTGGGCTCCGGCGCGAGCCTGGTCGTGTCAACCTCGGGCGCCATCGTCGGGGCAGCACCCTCGCCCGCGGCGACCTGCTCCGCCTGCCCCTGTGTGTCGAGTCTCAACTCCCCTGGGCCCGCCTTCCACGCTGTTGCTCCGCACGATCGCGGGCAGATGTCTCTGTGCTGCGCCGCGGATCCAGCGCCCGGTTTGGTCCCGCTCGCCAAACACTGGCACCATCGTGCACTGGCGAGTGTACCAGCCCGCAGAAGGGCCTGGGGTCTGGATCGCGCAGCAGCATACATTGGCATCGACGCACGACGTCCTGGGAGAACGTCGCTTTTGTCCGAGAACAGCTTGAGAGAGGAAATGAAGGCCGTCAGGTGCGGCTGCCATCCGCTGGCTGTTGAGCGCAGAACGCTCTCGTTGGCTCGCGGCCGCCTCTCGTTGCACCGTTTATGGCTTCCAGTGTTTCCAGTGGCCTCATCAAGACCCGGATGCCGACGCATCGAGAAGCGTTACGATGATGTAAGTCTTGTGCCAAGGATTTCTCGAAACGTGTCCCGATTCTCGCCCCGCAGGGTCCACGAGAAGGGGATGGAGGGCACGAAGGCGGAGGAGGTGCCCGTGCCGACGATCGGGGAGGGCGAGGTCCTGGTCAAGATGACGTTGCGGCCCGTGAACCCCGCAGACGTCTTCTCCATCCTGGGCGTCTATCCCGGCTTCCAGTCCCCGCTCCCGGCCATCCCGGGCCTCGAGGGCGTCGGCGTCGTCGAGGAGAGCAAGAGCGCTCGGTGCGTGAGAGCAGGCTCCGCAGGCCGCCTTAGACAGGCCACCCTGCAATGTGCCCTGCTGCCCTGCGCCTACGCCTTGCCGAGCAGAGCCCCCGCTGGCATGCCACTGGCCACACATGCCATGCCATCCCGACGGTGCCCGCAGGTTCACCAAGGGCGACCGGGTGGCCACGGCCGGCTTCCCCGCGGCCCGTGGCAAGGGCACCTGGGCCGAGTACGTCCCTTTCCCCGAAGGCGACCTCATCCGGGTCCCCGCGTCGGTGTCTGACGAGGCCGCCGCGCAGTTCCTCGTCAACCCGGTGACGGTGTACGGCATGCTGGAGCTGTCGGGCGCCAAGGCGGGCGACTGGGTCATCCAGGACGCGGCGGGGTCGACGCTGGGCCGGCAGATGATCTCGCTGTGCAAGCACCGCGGCATCCACACCATCAACGTGGTCCGCGAGGCCCGTCCCGACCTGGTCGCCGACCTCAAGGCCTTGGGCGCCGACCTGGTGGTTGAGCAGTCGGCGGACGTCACTGCCGCGGCCCAGGAGGCCACCGGGGGCCGGGGATGCGTCGCTGGGTTCGACGCGGTCGCGGGCGACGCCACGGCGCAGCTGCAGCGGGCGCTGGGCACGAACGGCACGGTGTTCATGTACGGCCTCATGAGCGGCATGGAGGCCAAGATGGACGCCGCCCAGGCCCTCTTCGCACAGACCGGCACCCGGGGCTTCTGGCTCGTGCCCTACCTGGAGGCGATGGACGCTGCGAGGCGAGAGAAGGTCTTCCAGGAGGTCATGTCGCTGATCGAGACCAAGGTCATCAAGCCGGAGGCCTTCGTCGGGGCCAAGTACTCTCTCGATCAGTGGGCGGAGGCCATCGCGCACTCGCAGCAGCCGGCGCGCAAGGGAAAGGTGTTCCTGGCCTGAGAGTGGCTGATTTGAAGTCGAAGACGACGCGATCGGGCAAGCGATGGGGCAAGTGTTGATGCAGGGCACGTTGGCTTTTTTTTCTGGGCCCCCCCTTTCGGAGGGGCATCCATCTTGGTCCATCTTGGCTTTCCCGCCCAGTACGGGGCACGGGACACCTGTCAGGCTGGGACAGGTGGTCGGACTGCCGTCGGATCATCCGCGTCCAGTGTGTGCTGCCTTGTCCAGGTATCCAGTCATTCATCTCCGACACAATCCTACTTGCTCGAGCGCTCAAATCCCACTTCCGGTCTTCGACGGGGTCGGTTCGAGCACCCAGCCTTGCCGCCGGCCGCGTCGGATGCGGCCACAGGGGGGGTCGGTCGCAGGGACGAATGCCACTATCGTTGATATTGTTAGCTGAAGCAATGCAGTTGGTCAGCGATACGGCCCTGCAGCGCGCAAACCAGCCGATCAGGTGTGCGCGCCTGTCACACCACACCGGGGCGCATATGTGGGTGACTTCGGGACTTGATTCTTGTGAGAGCTGCCCTCTGGCGCCCGAACATCCCGTGCTTTTCGCCAGCTGCAGGACGGGCGAGCCCGTGGCCGCCCAGAGCCTTGCAACAAACACAGAGGAGGGCACGGTGCGCCAATTCTCCATCCCACCCCGAGCACCCGTCGAGTGCTGCGCCTCCATGAGCGACGCCGGGGTCTCGAGCCGCACCTGGCGTCGATGGGGCGGTGAGGGTGGGCATGGGGAGGTGCACGAATGACGACAAAGGTCCTTGCCAGCCGTAACCCTATCCCTGTCCTCATCCCCTCCTCGCAGTCGGCACCTCACGGCCCAGCGAAGCCGGCTTTGGCTCCTGCATCTCTGTGGTCCAGGCCCAGCCTGCGCCCCTCGCCCGGTGCCCCGAGACGATGCGCCTCGCGAGTGCGGCGGGAGATTCAGGGCAGAGAGAGGACGACTTGGAGTGCACGGAGAGCTTCGTGGACGCCCCGATCGCCGAGGGGCCGCGTTGGGCCATAGAGGAGCTGGAGCCCAGGGACGGACTCTTCGTGCCAGGCGCCACGGGCGCTGCTGCAGGGATGGAGGTCGGGGCAAGGAAGCGGCGCGGTCGGCACAGTGCTCTGTGGCACAAGGAGGAATCATGCAAGCGAGCGAAAACCTCGTTGATGCCCGACCCGCCGTCCTGCGCTAGTCCGGCACCTTCGTGACGCCCATCGCCCTCTGCGAGCTTAAACGTCTACGCCGACGGTTGCGTCCTGACCAAAACTGAGCGGCGGCTGTCGTCTGAAGCGTGCCTGCATGTGCGTCGTCACAAGCGCCCCCCTGACGGGGAGAGCAGCGAGCCATCAGGCGCAAACGACACCGAGGGGTGGCCGTGCCCCCCGCGACCGGCAAAGCCACCGGGGTACAAGTAGGGGTTGTTACCCCTGACTCGACTGGGATCGACGGACGCCGTGGGCGCCCGCGTCGCAGGCGGGGACGGCTTTGCCGGCGAAGCCACGTGCGAGTGGCTGGCTGCGTGCGGGGACAGGCGCAGCGATCGGTACCAACCGCCCCTCGTCTGCAAAGCGCCCCCCAGTGACCATCGCTAGCTCAGCTCTCACCAGAGTATCCCAGCGCCGCCTCCTGCGCACGGCTGGCGGCCTCCCGGACCTCACGTATCAAATTCGCGTAGTCGCCGTCCCGGGCGTAGGGCTGCGCGTCCGGTCCCACGGACGAAAGGTCCGTCCCCGCGCCCCACGTGGAGAACTCGAGGCGGCGCCGTGCCGCGTCCTCCTCCGCCGCCCGCCGGCCGAACACGGTGGCGGGCGTCGCGCCCGAAACGCCCAGCGCGGACCCGTACAGCGGCACGCCGGGCGGAGGCGCGACTGCCGCGGAGGACGGGCCGGCACCCGTGGGCTCGTCCGCCAGGTGAAGGCTCCGGACCAAAGCGCGTGCGCGGGCCAGCAGGGGGTCGACCTCCCCCTCGGGTTCCTCCCAGGCGTGCGGCTCCGGCAATGCAGGCGGCCTAGGGGCGGCGTCCTCCCCCAGCAAGCCGTAGTGCCGGAGGATGGAAGTTTCACTGGGGGCACAATCGGTGCACAGGGTGTGAGCCAAGCGTGGGTTTGGGCGGCACGAACACAGCTGGCGACTCCATCGGGCTGTTTAGAGCATGGGGTCACACCCCACCTGAGGTGTCGCACGGCGCCCTCTGCTGAGGCCCCCGCTTGCAAAATCTCTCCCAGGTCACTGGCGCGCTGCAGAGCGCGCGCATACTCGCGCACGGGGCTCCGCACGGCGTCGTCGTTCGGGTCCACGCCCGCTCCTTCGCTCGGCGCCTCTGCCTCTGCCGGATCGGCTTTTCCCGACGCTGCGGCCAGCATGCGGGCCACTGCCGGGGCGCGGACGACGGCCTCCCCGCCCAGCCGGCCCGACAGCAGCTGGATGATATCTTGGAGCGAGATGTCCTGCGCCTGTCGCGGTGGGGGATCGCGCGCGCGCTCCGCCGGAGCCGCCGTGGCTGGCGCAGCGTCGCCGGTGGCTCCGCCGAGCCGCCTGCGCAGCATGGCCACGTCTTCCTCCAGGCGCGACACCCGCCCCTGTAACGCGACGTTCTCATCCGAGAGAGCGCGCTTCTGGGCCCTCAGCTCGTTCGCCGTCTCCTCCGCACGCTCCAGCTGCAGGGGGCAACGAATCCTGGCCCCGATCCGCCCGCGATGGACAGCCGCGCAGCACACCCACGACATGCATGCATCTGCACACGTAGGCGACAGGAGAGATCCAGCGGCAAACCACTGGGGGCGGTGTAAATCGTCACCTTCGCTTGCAAGGCCCTGATCGTCTCGCGCGCCGTGGCGTTCTCCAGGGTGAGGCGCTCCACGGTCCCCACTAGCTCGAAATTCCTCTCCAGGTCAGCCAAAAGCTTCTCTGTGCTCCGCGGCGGTGTCGCATCCTGCGTTATCATTGTTAGCTGGCGACGATGATTCGGCGCAATCATGTCACTCGACGCAGCATGCACGCATCGCAACAACCACACGAGTCCAGGCCCACCTGGGCCGGCCTTGGTGCGGGAGGCTGTGTGGTCTCCATCGCATGCGCAGCTGTAGGCTTCGGCGGCGCTGGTGCCGGGTCCTTGGTCTCCCGTGGTTTGGGTGGGCTGTAGAAGCCGGCCGCCGTGCGTGTGGAAGACATCCGCGCACAGATCACGCGTGTGCGTGTTCGCTACGGCGCGATCCGGCAGAACACCGCACCGCACGGCACTGCCCGCCGCGGCCTACGCACGCACAGGTCGCAAGTTGGCTGGGCGAAGGTCAATCTGCCGGTTCCCTTGTTGCCAGACATGTGTTGCAGTGACACACATGGCATTTGCCCTGGAGGAGAGATGCCCGGGCCAGGACATGCAACATTGTCGCGTGTAGGACAGACAGAGAGCCAAGGCAGCGTTTGCGGGGGCCAGGCCAGGTTGGGGTAACGTCTACACGAGGCAGGTCGCCCGCAGGACCGCTCGGCGCCTTCGCGGCGCATGAACGCTGCGAAGGCCCGATGGCGCAGGACTTTCTGACGTCCGCGGCGTCGTCCCCGATGTCCCCGACCCGGGGAGGCCTCTTGCATGGCACGAACGGCACGAATGTGTCCCAAAGCCTGCTTAAGAACGCGTCCGCTGAGCCGGGCCGAGCTCTGCGCTACACAGGTGCCTGGCGCAGATGTCGGTATGGTATTTGTCGAAGTCCCCAGATCCCAAGAACCCGCCGCACATGTCGGGCGGCCGGTCGGCGCCGCGAGATCGCTTCCCCCGTTTTGTTCCACACGCAGGACGTCTGGATTATGAGCGAAACGAGCGGGTGTTGCCGGAGATGCCGGAGGCGGTCCGGAGGGTCCGGCAAGACGTACTCGAGAAGGTGCGCGGCGCAGCGGCCACTCTGGGGCGTGCCGAGCCCCTGACTTCCTGAGCTGCCCGTGATCCGGTTTTCTCGAACGTATGTATTGACAAAATCTCACCCCCGGCCTTCTCCCGCAGCACGCGCCGGACTTCCTGGGCCTGCACCCGCCCAAGTGGAGCCAGTCGGTGCACATCGACCCCAACAAGTTCACGACCCGGTGGTCGCATTGGCGCCAGTGGAACACGGACGTCGAGTCGTTCCACCCGCGCTCCAAAGACCACAAGCAGACCTTCCGGTCGAATGAGAGGTGCGCGGGCCGGCCGTGCGAAGGTTGCATGCGGGGCCCTTTGCGGCGCCGTGCAGGCCCAGCGAGTTCAGAGACCCCGGTGTTGCAATCGCAGGTTCGAGCAGGAAGCAGAGGGGACGCTGGGGGCGCCGCAGTCCCGGTCCATCACCTTCACCAAGCTCGCCTTTGGGGGCGGGTGGAACACGACCACGGTGCTAACCCGAGCAGAGAAGGAGCGAGCGCTGGATCGCGCCACGCAGTCGGCGCTCACGCACACCAGGCGGGCGCTGTCGACGAGGCTGTCGGGGTACGTGGACCCCGTCACGCGGCAGACGGCCTTCTCGGGTGAGCGCCTGCGCCTGCGCCGTTACAAGCACCCGCCGCACGCGGGCACGGTTGGCAGATATATGAATTTGGAACTCGCCGTGGATCCCAGAGGCCGTCCGCGCCGCGCGGCGGCAGGAGTTGGCGGAGGAGCGGGAGTTCCTGGACATGTTTGGCCCAGAGCACGGGCCCAGGTGCGGGCCCAGTGCAGGCGGCGAGCTCCGCTGCGTGCCGGGGACGCCCCTAAGCCGAACGGCTT
>OY253670.1:1063046-1233873 GCA_958009085.1 Protoeuglena noctilucae | reverse complement strand
CCGCGCGCCGCGCCAGCGGGGCCACGCCCGAGACGGGCAGCGACTGCGCGGGGGCGATGCCGCCGTCGTCTGCCGCGGTGCTCTGGGGAAGGTCCGCCGAGGCCCTCGGGTGGGGCGCGGGCACCGGCGCGCCGCGCGACGAGGCCCCCTCGGTGCCCCAGACGGGGAGCGGCGTTCGCTGGGCATCAGGCCCGTCCTCCTCGGTCCGCTCGTGCAGGACGGCGTGGAGGGTGGCCCGCAGCGCGGCATGCTGCTCCTTGGTCCACATGACGAAGGCCTGCAGGGTGCCCTTGGCCATCATGGTGGTGGCGGGGGAGCCGATGAGGTCGTGCACGGCGCCCAGGATGGGCAGCGCGATGACCTCGCAGTAGCCCAGCAGCGACTCTGCCGCTGACGACGCCGTGCGGTCGAAGACGCGGTTGGGGGTGCGGCCCTGCGCGCGCTCCCGGTCCCCTGCGGGCCAGGAGGTGCCGGGTCAGGTTGACTGCATAAATGCAGGCACTCGCAGGCGACACGTTGGCAGCCACCACTGCCAACGTGGCATGCCATCAGCAGCAGAGAGCGTCTCCGGTTTCATACGCACATACCCCTCGCGTGCACCTCTGCCCCGACCACTCCCCACCCCATCCCCTCCCTCTCCCAGCCCCATCACTCACCTTGCGCCCAGAACTCCTCGATCAGCCGCCCGCCCCACAGCCGGGCGAGCTCCTCCTTCTTCCCGCACTTGGCCACGTCCACGGCGTACAGCGACGCATTCATCAGCAGCACCCGGTCCTCCGGGCTCATTGGGGACCGCCCCAGGACGCCCGCCCCGGGGGGCGACGGAGGCTGGCGTTTGCTGTTGGGAGCCGTGGAGCCCAGGGCCGGGGGGTCGGTCGCGGTGTCGCCCATGGTAGACGAGGTGCCGGAGCTGGGGGGGTCCCGGGTGGCCAGCAGGCGGAGCTGGGTGATGAGGGGGAAGTGTCGGGCCATGTCGGTGGCCAGGATGCACGACAGGATGGACGCGCGGACACTGCGGGACAAAACTGGCGGGGTGTTGTCAGGCGGCATCAGGGAGCATGCGAGTGCGTGAAAGCGAAGGCGAGCATGCCGACTGCGACCGCTTAGATAGCATCATCACTTAGCAAGACCCCGCTCTCATTGCCCCCATCCACCCGCCCCTCTCTGCTACCCCACTCGCCTGGCGAACTCCGCGTCCTTGAGCTTGGCGAAGATGTTGCACCCGTCCCTCTGCAGGGCGATCTGGAAAACCAAAGCGCAGTGCATGGACTCCTGCACGGCCGTGTCGTTGTACATGAGGGCCAGGTGGTCCCGGTTGGCCACTAAGAAGGCGTTGTTGACGCCCAGGTGCCCCACGTCGTGCGTCAGGGCGGCCACCATGAGGGCGAAGCGGTCGAGGACGGAGAGCTGACGGCAGAAGGCGGGGGAGGTGCTTAAGAGGACCATCATCGAGTGCAGGCAGTCCACGGCGTGCCAGGCGTTGTGGTACGGGACAGAGTTGTAGGTGTCCAGCACCGCGTCCACGAAGGCCTCCAGGGTGCCGGGCTCGCACAGGTGGGACAGCCGGGCGATGCGGAACATCTGCGAGGGGGCAAGGGGCACAGTGCGTATTGGATGCGCGGCGCGTCAGATGTGGGAGGCAGATGGCGACAGCGACGCGCTGTGACGCGTGGGGTGTGTGGCGACGGATGGGATACACACTGCCATTCCACCCCCGCGCTGCAGCGCCCTGCACATCGCTCTCTTGCCCCACCCCGCCCCGCCCCGCCCCTCACCACGACGCACACGGGCGCCAGGGCCGAGTAGTCCAGCTGGAGCACGTTCCAGTCCCACTCCCCGAGCCGCGCCAGGACCTCCTGCAGGTGCTGCCCCACTGCAATGCCCATCCCCGGCATCTCCTGCGTCAGGTCGGCGAGGTCAATCCCCGGCAGGCCCCGGGCCGTGGAGTTGGCGTGGCTGCCGCCCTCGAGGATGCGGCTGCGCGTCATCTTGGCGGAGTCCTGGCTGCGGGAGCGGCGCGGAGACAAGAGCGACGTTGCGAGCTTTCTACTCAGCACCCGCCCCTGCAGAGCGGCCGCAGTGGATGCAACGGCCCCACCTGCACATGCTGACAGAACAGCACATGCTGACAGAACAGCCCACCTGCACATGCTGACGCCCCGGCTGGGTGCAGCTGCGGCCTCCATGGCGAACCGCGTGATGCCCGAGGTGCGTCGGGACCGGGGCGACATAAAGAAGCTCCCCTGGGCGAGGCCGCCCTTGTTCGACACGAATGCGGCCACCACCTCCTTGAAGATGGGGTCGTACTTGCGGCGCCGCACGTCGCGGAGGATCGCCCGGAGACCCGCGCCGCCCGGCTGCCAGCTGGCGCGAATGATGTGCGCCGTGAGGTTGGCCACCCGCTCCACCGCCTGCTCGATCGTCAGCCTGCGCGCCTCGGGCTTGCGGGCCCCGACCGCAAACATGTCGTCGGGGGAAGCAAAGGCCTCCCGGAACTCGGGAAGGTCGTGGTTCACGTCCAGAAGCGTCCCGTCCTGCTCCAGGTATCGCGCTGCGGGCGGCACGGTGCACGGGGCGCTTGGTCACGAACGAGCCAGCAACGAGCCTGCTTAGAGATAGTGTCCACTGCGGTGCTCTGTGTGTTGGGAGACTGCCCATCCCATGCCCGGCCGCGAGACTGCTGGGGCAAGCGAGGCAAGGCACCCGTACATGCCACGCGCATCCCGCGCTGCGCGGCGCACCGGTGGCGACGATGCGTGAGAGGAGGGCCTCGAGGGGCCGGACGAGGACGACGTGGTGGGTGAAGAAGACGACCGCGGCGAGTCCCAAGGTGAGCCCGAGCCAGACGGTGCGCTCCACGTAAATTTGGTTGGCCAGGTTGTCGGCCCAGTGGGACACGTCGAGCGACGCGACGCAGCCGTGCGTGTAGTCGTGCCAGAAGAGCAGCACGCGCTGGGGGAGCGTGGAGACGCTGGGGACGGGCATCTCGAACGCCCGGCCGGGGCACTCGGTGCTGAGGATGACGCTGCCGCCCCCCGGCTGCGCGTTGGGGTAGATCTTCGGCTCGTCGCTCCCAAGCGCCTTCACCACCTGCCCGAACGCGTCCGGGGTCGTGCACATCATCAGCGTCACGATCGTCTGCACGTCGCTGATGAACTGCAAGCAAAAGGCGGGCCGGGCATGCCGAGGCGGGGTGGCCGCGCAACCAAGGCGGGGTGACAGGCGAGGGCGGTGGCCCGGCCGCGCGTCGCGCCGGTCATCGGCGGCACTCACGAGGAAGAGCTCGTTGACGTAGGTGGCCTCGATGTCGGCCTGGTCCGAGATGCCGACGGTGAGGATGGCGAAGGCGAGCACGAGGATGAGGGAGAGCTGGTTGACTTCTCGGGCGAGCACGGAGGGCCGCGACTGGTCGGAGGCCGCGAGCGCGGCGTGGCGCCTGCGCGGGGACCGCCGGGACCAGGCCACGAGGGCGGTGACGATGATGCGGGGCCATTTGAGGAAGGAGAGCTTGAGGAGCATCTCGAAGAGAGTGAAGATGCGGGGGAAGGAGGTCTGGTCGCGGCCGTAGTAGACGGTCAGCGCCACCTGGTGCGACTGCGGGTGCGGGTCAGGGGCGGTGTGTGCGCGTGAGCCGGCATGCGCGGGGGCACCTGACGGGCGCTGGGGTGTCGACGCTCAGCATCCGGTCTGAGATCAGCTGGCGGGGAGCAGCGGAGCACGCACCGCGTTGTGGTGGGCGAGGAAGAGGCCACGGTTGAAGTAGGGCACGATGCCATTGAGGACGAAGACGGCCGGGACCACGTAGTCCATGGCGAGGAGCACGATGCGGTTCCTGACGGAGACGCGGCCATCGACGCTTTCGACCCCGCGCGCCAGGGTGTGCAGGAGGGCATCGACGAAGAACACGGCGGCCATGGCGAAGTTCTCAATGGCGCCCAGGAGGACCCACCGGTGGTACAGGCCCCGCACGGCCCAGCAAGACCAGACGGGGAGGACGGCGAGGGTGTAGAGCTGCGCCACGAAGACGACGGAGATCCAGGGCCAGCTGTAGGCGACGTGCGCGGCCAGGGCCGAGAGGCTGAAGGGGCCCCGGCCGGACGCCGACTCGAACCAACGGTCGCCGGAGGAGTAGGCCTCGGGGAGCTTGGTGGGGGGAGGGTCCGCCGCGGCCGTGGCTGTCCCGGAGGGCACGGACGGCGCGGACGGGGCGGTGCGGTTGGAG
The DNA here is from genome assembly GCA_958009085.1 of Protoeuglena noctilucae. Classification (NCBI taxonomy): domain Eukaryota; kingdom Viridiplantae; phylum Chlorophyta; class Pedinophyceae; order Marsupiomonadales; family Marsupiomonadaceae; genus Protoeuglena; species Protoeuglena noctilucae. The sequence continues at coordinate 1,229,651 of OY253670.1, read as the reverse complement.
AGGCGGGCCGAGGCCCAGCGCGTCGCAACGCCCGACGTGGAGGACTCGCCGGGGTGGGACTGCCGCTGCGGTTTCGCGCCCGTCCTTCTCTGCTGCGCGGCCGCGTCGGCGCCCCGCAGCGCCTGCCGCTCTCCCTCGGAATCCTCCTCCAGGGGAACCACGGCAAGGCGGGACGGTTGCGACAGCGCCACGAGCGACGCGGCGCGCGGCGGGGAGGACGCGGCGGGCACGAAAGACGAACCCGCGAGAGCCCCTTCTTGCGCCGCGCCCGCTCCGGCGACCGCGCGGCCGCGCGTGAGGAGCGACCACGACAGCAGGCGGCCCGTGACCTGCGAGAGGCGCGTTGCGGCCGCTTGAAGCAAGCATGCCTGAACCAGATGAGATGCAAGAAAGCAAGACCACAGCGCGGCCGGGGCGGGGAGCGGCGGAAGCCCACCTTGGGTGCGGCCGTGCCCGTGCCGGTGCTCATGTCGCCCGGCTCGGACACCTGGGGGGCAGCCGGCCAGGCCGCGGAGCCGCGCGAACCTTGACTTGGAATCGTGTGCGCGCCATTCGCCCGCCGCCCGTCCATAACGGCTGCAAGGGGGGGAGATGCCGCAAATGTTTGCTGGCCTGCCCGCGCGCTTCTTGCCGGCAAGGCTCAGCCAGCCGAACTCACGCTCGTGACTTCCGCTCCTCAGCCTAGCCCCCGCCTCCGAGCCGGACCTCTTCAGCACGGAGCGCACCGGGGGGACTGCCGGGGGGCCCCCGTCCCTGCGCGAGCGGGAGGCAAGGTGGCCGGATCGCACCGCGAGGAGATCACAGCAACTATGACACTCATGTGGCGGGGCCCGGTCGCGCATGTGCGCAGGTACCGAGCCGCTCACAGGGGGGTGACGGAAGTAGACGCGGTGGAACCGCGGGGGTCGGCCAAAGACGGCCGCCCCAGGCCGTCGTTGAGGGGGCGAGTGGAGGCATGGACCAGCTCGTCCGGAGCTCCGCTCTCCTCGAGCACTTGGGCCCGCAGGCGGTTCAGAGGGTCCCGCACGTCGCTGGTGCTCCTCCTGTGCACCTGCAACTCCGCCATCCTTCGCGCCTAAGAGCCCCTGATGATACGCGAGTGCGGGACGGTCATGGCACTGCGCTCAGGCCTATCAGGCACGAATCTTCCCAAAAGGCAGCTCTAGCTCCACGAGCCGTCGCAACTGCCTACGATCTCTGTCACGGGAATGGCGATCACGACGCACCCTGGCCCCTGCGAACGGCGGGTGGGTTTGACCACACGGTCAGACGTGGCGGGAGGAACCGCGTTTATCGAGATTTCTCACGCTGGGCGACGATATATCCACGCAGGTGCATACGGAGGTCATCGTCTGCCGCGCGCCATGGTCCTGGCGCTCTGCATCGGGGACATCTTCGTCCCGCAGAAGGCGCAGTCGATTTCGGACGTGGGTGGCCGCGAGCGCCAAGTGCTCGACGTCACGTGCAGCGCAGCAGTTGCAGGACACCAAGTTCCCGCTGCTTGCAGAATGTGAAGGCTCTCGTGGGCCCCGGGAAGGTCGAGCAGGTGCTGTGCACGGGGAACCTGTGCAGCCCCGAGGTCCTGGTTTTCCTCCGGTCGCTCTGCAGCGACGTCACGTGCGTACAAGGCGACTTCGACCCTCCAGGCGCCTACCACCCCTCCGCCACGAAGAAAATTGGGAACTGGGCGGTGGGCATCCTGCACGGGCACCAAATCGTGCCTTGGGGCGACAAGGGCGCCCTGAAGAAAGCGCAGAACGAGATGAAGGTGGACGTGAGTGGCCTGCGGTGGAGCAGCGGCGCGAGCTCGCGCGTCCTGGCACGAACGACAGCTCGCCCCTCCTCGCAGCTGCTCATTTGCGGCAATCAGGAGGAGTTCTCGATCCTCGACGAGGGCGACAACCGCGTCCTCTGCCCGGGGTCCGCGTGCGCTTCGCTGGGAAACGACGGGTCATCCGTGCATCCCGGGTGCGCGCCCTCACTGCGCGAGGCTGCCTGCAGTGCCCTGCATGAGGCTGCCCAGTGTTACACGGGCAAGACGTGCCTTGCTTTCCAGGTTCGCGGTCCTGAATGTCGAGGGGGATGCGTGCGAGGTCTACCACTACCTGCTCTGCGAAGACGGCAACAAGCCCTTCAAGCTCACCAAGCACGTGCTCCATAGGCGCGGCTGACACCCAGCATGCATCCTACGGACCGAGAGTGGCGCGCGCCAAGAATGCTCTAGTTGTGGCATGTCAGTCTGTGTCCATGCGCTGCCCTTCGTCGGCGCCACCCTCCGCTGCAGCCGGGCCCTGCCCCGCCGCGCCCCCCTCCGCCTGGCCCTCCCCCGCCGCCGCGCCCTCCCGCTCCCCCTGCCGCACTCGCGCGATGAACGGCTCCAGCTTGGGCCCCTCGGCGATGGTGAAGTCCTGGCCCTCGCCGACCCAGGCCACCGTGCACGACCCCGCGGTGAGCTCCCCGTCGGCCACCGACCCCTGAATGGCCTTCAGGCCGTGGACGATGAGGTCGTCTAACGACAGACCCGCGAAGGACTCAAAGTTCTTCTCCAGGTACGTCTTGGCCGCCTGGGACCGGGCCCCGATCGCAATCGCGTGCCACTCGAAGAAGTTGGCATCAGGCTGGGTCTGCGGGGTCGTCAGGGACAGGCACGGGGTCGGGGAATGCTTGAAAAGTGGCGCTGGCTTTGTTCTTGGGAACAAAGAACACCCGCCATCCTCGGACCTGGAAGATGTGGGGCCCTTTGGAGTCGTACCCGGCGACCAGGAGGCCCGCGCCGTAGGGACGCGTCCACGATCGCATCGTGCACTCCTGGTGCTTGTCCGCCACCTGAGGGTACGAAAGCACGGGCCGGCCATGCGACCATGCCTGTGGATCGAGAAACGGGGCGCCAGCGAGCCCGGCTGCGTCCTCTCGCCCACCTGGCGCACGAGGCGGCCCACGGGCATGGGCGACTCGAAGACGAACTTGTGGTTGATGGTCTCGTTTCGCATGAAGCGGGAGAGGATCCGGCCATCAGCGACCAGGCCCGCCACGGCGATGCCAAGGTGCCGGTCGATCTCGTGCACCTTGCGGTAGGTCGAAGACAGTTCCGCGGGGGACCTCTGCAAGCAAAGAGGAGAACGCGCCGTCGGGACCGCGCGCGCGTGGGTCCCTGGTGCCCCTCCGTCGCGCTGCACTCACGTTCAGGGCCACGAGCACCGCGTGCTTGTCGCTCCGGAGCCCCACGCACGTCGATCCCTGCTTGACAGCCTCCATCGCGTACTCCACCTGGTGGAGGCGCCCCTGGGGGCTCCAGGTGTTCACCTCCGTGTCATACTGCGAGCAAGGAGCTTGTGGCCCATCGCGGTGACGATCTGGAATTCCGGCAGCCTATCGCGAGATCTAGATCCTCCGTTGACCCCTGGCAAGGCTTGCATGGGCCCCTGTCCGACGGACGGCGACAGAAAGCGACTCGCGCGATGCAGGCAACTTCGCTGCGCCTACTTCAGCGCCGGCTGCTCCCGCGGCCACCTAACGGCCCCTGCGCAAGCTATCATGACGCACCTGGTTGCGAAACATCTTCCGCCCGCGCCCCGGTCCTCAGCCCCGGCGGGGGACCCGGAAACGATGCCGCGCCCCAAGCCACCGCAGGCAGGGCCTCCTCCCCTGGATCTGGTTCACCGCACCCTGCGTACGTGTGACTAGATGCAGCGGGAGCGTCCTCACGACTAAATAACTGCCGGAGCTCAAGGACTTTGTCTGCCGTTGAGATCCAAGCCTTTAAGCGCTTCTCCAACTCCTGCATTCGAGACGTCGCAAACCACTTGCTACACCGCGTGGACATTGGCTACGGAAGGGCGTCCTTGACTCGATGGGGCCCATCTGACGCGCCCCCGCCAGATGGCCCAGCCCGCCCGCTCAGTTTCCCGGCCCGGGACTTCTCTGCAGCCACAAGATGTCGCCGATCAGCAGCATGAACTCGTTGGAACGGGCTTGACGCCACGACAGGCACGTCATCTGCCGTCCAAGGCCAAAGTCAGGCCGCTCTCGGCCCTCCGCGAGCGCGCGGCGGGACTTTTATCAGACCAGCGCATTGTTTGCCGCCTGTGCTCTCCGTGCCATCGCTAGCGTCCCTCCATCGCGTCTGGGGCCCCGCCGGCCCACGCCCGGCGCAGAGGGCGTCCGTCTAGTCGATTGGGAATGGTGCGCCCGCAGGTGAGTAATGTTCCGCCCGCTTTCGCAGCTCCGCAACGCGCTGCTGAGCGTGGGAGGCATCGCCTTCGCAGACAGCGACAGTTGGGGGCCGGCACCCCATGGTAGGGAAAGGCCTCCCCGGGCAGCGCGCCATGAGCTCAAACGTCTGACCGCCTCAGCCTGTGTATTCACGCTTCTCTCCCGCAGTTCGCCGGCCAGCCCAACAGGGGCGGCGGGGGTCCCCGCCGGCGCCGGGGTGGCGACGACGACGACTTCGGCGGAAAGCCGAAGATCGAGGCGTCGACGGGCGCGGGGGCCGGTAGCCAGTACAGCAAGTATCGTCTGACGCTGGAGGAGATCGAGCGCGACCCGCTGACGAAGATCGCCCAAGAGAAGTGGCGGGGGAAGGCAGAAACGGCACTGGACGACGGACTGGTGCAGAAGATCTACCGGGAGGAGCTTACGCCACACGTGAGGGCCGCTCGCGGTGCACGGGGCTTGTGCGGACGCTTCCGGTCGCTTTCGGTGCCTCCAGATTCGCGGAGGTGTGCGACTGCACCTCCGGCAGCGTGACCTCCTGGCAGCCTCCCTCTCCGCAGAAGGCCGGCAGCAGTTACCTGCCTCGCCGCAAGCGCGTGATGCTCCTGGAGGTGTCCCAGTACCTGGAGCGCTACCTCTGGCCGCACTTCACGCCGGACGCGTCCCCGGAGCACGTTCTGTCCATCGTCACGCTCTGCAACGAGAAGTTCCGCGAGGGCGTCTCTCCCTGGGAGTCCATGCAGGTCGCGAACGCCGACGCTTTCCCGGCTTTCTTCTCGAGCGTCCTGCGCCTGCGGGACGACCCCGACCGCCCCCTGGCGCTGTTTGAGCGCGTGCAGCACCTGCAGTTCCTGGTGGTGGCCTTCCAGAGCCTGGAGAGCGAGCTCGTCCGGCCCTGCGCACTCAAGCTCGTCTCCCTGCCCCTGTGGCACCACCTCGTGAGACCAGGGCCCTAGGCCCACGTGCCGCCCTCACACCGCCCCCGCACGGTACCAGCCGCCTCCCCGCCCCTGCCCTGCCCGCAGTCCCCCGGCCGCCTGCAGCTGGAGCTCCACCGCCGGCCGCAGCTGTCGAAGATCTGGTCCAAGCTGCTCAAGAAGGAGGCCAAGGCAGCCAAGGACAACAAAACGCACGTGGCCCTTTGGGACCGCCTAGAGGCCACGTTCCTGCCGGGGCTCCTTTCGGACTTCTTCGGCACGCTGCGCAAGGCGAGCGAGGCGCCCCCGGCGGAGGACGGGGACGGCGCGGAGGCGGAGGCGGAGGCGGATACGAAGGGCGGCGCGGGGTCCCAGCGCGCGGGGCTCGTGCGCTACTGCGAGCGGTTCCTGGAGCTCGCGATCGATCTGCTGAGCCAGCTGCCCACGCGCCGCTTCGTCCACGCGCTCATGGAGGACCGGGCGGTGCTGGTGCGGTGCAAGCGCGCCGGCCTGTACGCCCAGTCGGACGGCGAGCTCTTCGTGCAGCTCACCGACCTCCTGCAGTTCTACCTGGCGTTCGACATCGACGACCACACCGGTGAGAGAAGCCCCGCGCGATCCCGCGCTTGCTTTTCGGCACCAGTGCCTCGCCCAGTGTGCACATCGCCGCTCGGTCGCCGCCGTCGGTTTCCCCGCCAACGCCGTCTCTGTGCACATCGCCATTCGATCGCTCGATCGCTGCGTCGCCTTCCGCTTCGTGCAGGCGAGACGAGGACCGAGGAGGAGGGCGTGCAGGACCATTACGACCGCATTAGCCAGTTCCAGCGCCTGGCCTTCTACCACATCCCGGCCCTCAAGGACCTCGCCCTCGCCAACTGCGGCGCCGTCGCGTCGCGCCAGTCCCTCTCCCGCCACCTCGCGCCCCTCCCGGCCGCCGAGCTCGCCCGCGTCGCGTGCCGCCAGCTGCGGCTCCTCTCCCAGGACGACCCGGACGCCGCGGATGCCGATTTCCTCAGAGAAGTGCTCCTGTGGCACTTCGAGCACAAGCCGTCCCGCAAGTGAGGCGGGGTTAACAGAGAGCTGGTCGTGGGCCCGTGCGCTGGCTGTCGTCTCATGCTTGGCTCGGGGTCACATGTGCAGTTGCGGTGTCAGATGTGCAGTCGCAGCTGTCGCCCACGTGCCGCCCAGTGCAACTTCTGCCCGCAAACCCACCTGCGTTTATGCCTGCACCCACCCCACTCCCACCAATCCCACTCCTCACAGAGAGCAGGTCAACCAGATGCCCCTCTACCCCACCGAGGCGGTGCTGTTCGACGAGAAGCAGGTCCCGTCCACCCACTGGACGGGCGAGACGTGCCTGGCGCTCCCCAAGCTCAACCTGCAGTTCCTCAGCTACCACGACTACCTCCTCCGCAACTTTCAGCTCTTCCGGTTGGAGTCGACGTACGAGATACGGGACGATATCATGGACGCCCTGGCGCGCATGAGGCCCCAGAGGGACCCCAGCGGCCGCACGGGGTTCACGGGGTGGGCGCGCATGGCCTGCCCCCTGCGCCACTTCGCCATCACCGAGGTCGCCCGCCCGGCCGTGGGAGAGAACAAGCCCTCCTCGGTCATCGCGGTCGTCAAGGTCGACCTGGGAGCGTTCAGGCGAGCGGGTGGATGGGGTGGATGAACAGCCTGCAGTTGACGCTGGCCGCTGTTGCTGGCCCCTGGTGGGGTCCCGATTGTGGATCGCAGATGGTGCAGTGGGCACAGGCACCCTAAGACAGCCGCTCGCGCCCCCCTGAGCCCTGCTTTCTTCCTCCTCCCTCCCGCAGGCCGGAGATCAAGCGGGAGTGGGACCACGAGATGCGGCAGTTCGAGACGATGTTCCTCCTGTCCGTTCGCGTGCCGTCTGCCGCGAGGGCCCAGGAGCTGGCATTGGCGGCGGAGGCGGCGAGGCGGACCCAGTCGGACGTGGCGGAGCTGCTCGCCCGGGCGCAGCAGCTGGGGCTGGCGGCGGTGCGGGGCTGCGAGGTGGTGGAGGTGCGCGACGAGGCGGGCAACCTGATGAACGACTTCACCGGGCGCGTGCGGCCTGACGAGCGCAAGCCGCCCGTGGGCACGCTGCGGTCCATCACCGTGCAGCTCGACACGGCGCAGTACCAGATGGACGTGGACAGGCGAGTGAATATGTCTGCAGTGGCTGGTTGTGCAGTGGCTGTCTGTGCAGTGGCTGTCAGTGCAGTACCAGATGAGTGGCTATCTCACTGCCTCTCCGCCTCACGACCGCATCTGCCACCCCTACACCACCCCAACCTCACCAGCACCCCGCCCTCACCACTCCCAGGGTTGCCGAGCAGGGCGCAGAGGACGTCTACTCCACCTTCAACCTCCTCGTCCGGAGGCACGCGAAGGAGAACAACTGGGCGTCCGTGCTGCGTAGCATCCGGGACCTGATGAACGAGGAGTGCGTGCTGCCCGCCTGGCTCCACGATATCTTCCTGGGGTGAGGGGCAGGGCGGCGTTGTGGATTGCTGGTAGCGGATGCTGCGAACCAGACGCAGCTGACTCAACACTGCCACCCACCTCACCAACCCCACCCTCCTCACCCTCCTCACCCACGCCACCCTCCTCACCCCATCTCATTCACCCCACCTTTCCCACCTCACCCTCCTCACCCCCCTCACCCACCCCACCACCCCACCCCCCTCACCCCCCTCACCCGCCCCACCTCACCCATGCCACCCCGCGCCACGCACCCCACCCCCTCATCTCACCCCACCCACCCCCCTCGCCCCCAGCTACGGCGACCCAGGCGCTGCCTCTTACCGCCACATGGAGGGCCGCGTGCGCACCGTGGACTTCGTGGACACCTTCCTGGACGCAAAGCACGTTATCGACTCGTTCCCGGGATATCACGTCACGTTCTCAAACCAAGCGCCCGGCGCGGCCCAGGGTGTGGTTGCGGGTGCGGACGTCGACGCCCTGCCCCGCCCGCCGTACCGCATCACATTCCCGGAGAGCGACGGGCCCAACCCGGCGGTGGTGGGGGAGGACATCGCGGGAGGGCCCATCGGGGACGGCCCCGCGCCTCAGATTGTGGTGGAGGCCTACCGCCCCCCCGACCCGGGGCCTTACCCGCAAGACCACGTGCGCAGGAACCCGGTGCGGTTCACGCCCATGCAGGCGAGCTCAGCGGGGGTGGGGTGGGGGTGTGTAACATCACAGGGGGTGTGTGGCAGGGGTGTGGTGGGTGCGTGGTGTTGCCGGGTGGTTGTGGGTGCGCGTCTTCGTATGTATGGCTTCAGTACAAGATGAATGCCATTCACATGCATCATCATCACCGCTATCATAGCATTCCCACGACTCGTGTAAACCACCCTTGCCACCCCTCACAGGTGGAGGTGATTCGGTCCGGGGTGCAGCCGGGCCTGACGGTGGTGGTGGGCCCCCCCGGGACCGGCAAGACCGACACGGCGACCCAGATCATCAACTGCCTCTACCACACGTGCCCGACGGAGCGCACGCTGCTGGTCGCCCACTCCAACCAGGCCCTGAATGATCTCTTCCAGAAGATCGTGGAGAGGGACGTCCCCGCCAGGTACCTGCTGCGCTTGGGCATGGGCGAGGAGGAGCTGGACACGGATCTCGACTTCAGCCGGGCGGGCCGGGTCAACGCGATGCTCGCGCGGCGGCTGGAGCTGCTGGGGCAGGTGGAACGGCTGGCGGCCGCGCTGGGGGCGCCAATCGACATGGCGTACTCCTGTGAGACGGCGGGGCACTTCTGGCTGCTGCACGTCCTCGCGCGGTGGGAGAAGTTCACCCACGCGTGCAAGAGGGCGCGGGGGGAGGGGGCGGCGGGGAAGGGAAGTGGTGGTGGTGCAGATGGGGCGGATGGGTATAGCGGTTACGTGCGTGACTTGTTCCCCTTTGGGAAGTACTTTGAGGACGCGCCGCAGCCGCTGTTCCCGGGGACGAGCCACGAGGAGGACATGAGGGCGGCAGAGGTGAGGATGATTTGCGGAGTGGGGTGGGAGTAAGAGCGGTGGGGTGTGGGTGGTACGGGTGGGTGCAAGAGCGGATGAACACATGGTGGGTCAACAAGTCGAACGCCGTTCTTAGTACTGCGTCCCATTCGCTGCCCATCGGCCCCACCTCATTACTCCCTCACACCCACCCACCCAGTCAGCCCCTACCCTTACCCTCATCACCCCCTCCCCCAACCCACCCCAGCGTTGCTTCCGTCACTTGCGCGCCATGTTCCAGGAACTGGAGGAGACGCGACCGTTCGAGCTGCTCAAGAGCCAGCGCGACCGCGTCAACTACTTGACCACCAAGCAGGCCAAGATCGTGGCCATGACGTGCACCCACGCGGCCCTGAAGCGCCACGACTTCATCCGCATGGGGCTGCAGTACGACAACCTGATCATGGAGGAAGCGGCGCAGGCGAGGGGGTGGGGGGGTGTGATGTAAATGGGTCTGCAGTATGACGATTTGATTATGGAGGAGGCAGCGCAGGTGAGATGGGGTGGGGCAGTGGGGGTGAGGTGAGGTTTGGTGGCAGTGCGGGGTCGGGGTGGTGAAAAATGTTGGGTGGGCTGTGTAGGTGAGGGAGGGTGGCAGTGCCCCAACCCTCCCACGCACCATAACAGCGTACACATGCTGCACACCCCTCACCGTCCCCCACCTCACCTCCCTCAATGCACCACTCCCGGTACACCTCACCTCACCTCACCTCACCTCACCTCACCTCACCTCACCACCCCCCATTCCCAGGTGCTGGAGGTGGAGACATTCATTCCCATGCTCCTGCAGCCCAGCCAGGAGGGCAAGTCCCGGCTGAAGAGAGTCGTGCTGATCGGGGACCACAACCAGCTGCCGCCCGTGGTGCAGAACATGGCCATCCAGGTGAGGGGTGGTGATAAGTGTCGATGGCGTGCCGATGCGTGTCGTCACATGATCACACTTATGTATTCCTGACCCACACGCCCTGTGCAACCCACCAATGTATCTCTGCCTACCTGTCACATGCAATTCCCACTCTCCTCACCTCCCACCGCAACCCTCTCTCCCACACACACACAGAAGTACGCCCGCATGGACCAGTCCCTCTTCACCCGCTTCGTGCGCCTGGGGGTGCCCTACCTCCAGCTCGACGCCCAGGGCCGCTCCCGCCCCGCCATCGCCGACCTCTACACCTGGCGATACCGCACCCTGCGCAACCTCGACCACGTCTCCACCCTGCCCTGGTTCACCGCCGCCAACCCCGGCCTCGCCCTCACCCACCAGCTCATCAATGTGCCCGACGTGGATGGGGTGGGGGAGACCGAGCCCATGCCCTACTTCTTCCAGGTGTGTGGGTGTGTTGGGAGAGAGGCGCGGGGTGTGCTATGGAGTGCTGTCCCATCCTTTGCGATGGTTGCAGTGGACCAGCACCTTTCCGTCGCACTGTCTTTGGCGGAAGCTGCACGGAGAGGCCACTCCCTGTGCTGCTGCTTTGGCACCCCTTCGCCCACCAATCACACATGACACATCATCCCCCATCACCCATGTCTATCATCCACTCTCTCATCACTCATCATCACCCACCGCCTACCCACCCTGCCTTGCAGAACCTGGGAGAGGCCGAGTATGCCGTGGCCCTGTACATGTACATGCGGCTGCTGGGATACCCCGCCAAGCGCATCTCCATCCTCACCACCTACAACGGGCAGCGCGCGCTGATACGGGATGTGGTGGAGAGGCGGTGCGCCAACCACCCCGCCTACGGCAGGCCACACAAGGTGCGGGATGTGGGGTGCAGAGTGACTGGGGTGTAGTGACGGCAATTGGGCAGATGGCAGGGCACTGCGCTCATGCGGGTGCGATATGGGTTGGTTACTGAACAGCTTCCGCACTCCACCCATGACACACGACGACGCTCTCCTGACCTCCTCTTTAAGACACCCCTCTCCCCTGTCGAACCACCCCCAGGTGGTGACGGTGGACAAGTACCAGGGCCAGCAGAACGACTACGTCATCCTGTCGCTGGTCCGGTCCAAGACGGTGGGGCACCTGCGTGACGTGCGGCGGTTGGTGGTGGCGCTGTCACGCGCGCGCCTCGGCCTGTACATCGTGGGCAGGGCCGACCTGTTCGCGAACTGCAATGAGCTGCGGCCGGCGTTCGAGCAGCTCATGAGGGGGCCGAGGGAGCTGCGGCTGGTGCGCAACGAGGCGTGGGCCGAGGACTGGCCAGAGAAGGAGGGCGTCAGGATGCAGGTGAGGGGCGAGACGAGTGCGATGAGGGTGCGGATAGTTCCAGGAGGGGAGAGATGGGGTGGCAGGGTGGGTGCAGGTAGGGTATGAGGCGGTTGTTTAGGGGTTTGCAGGCGAGGGTGTGGACAGGGTTGGTCCGCTACGGCTCTGTGCTCCTTAGATCCTTGCATGTGGCCTCGTCTCTCACAGTGGAAAGCAATGCTATCCACCGTCATCCGTACCATCTCCCGCATCTCTCCCTCACCCCTCGCAGGACCAGGCGCCTCCGGAGAGCGACGTCGTGTCGGTGGGCAACCTGGTGCAGCTGCAGGGCATCGTCAGTGGTCTGCAGTCGCAGTGGGAGACGGAGAACTACGGGCAGACATTCGCGGCCATGGCGGCGGCCAATGCCTGGGGGCAGATGGCCATGCAGGGTGGGGTGATGCAGGGAGGGCAGGGGATGGTGCAGGGTGGGATGGTGCAGGGAGGGCAGATGTCGGCGCATGGTGGGATGGTGCAGGGTGGGCAGATGGCTGTGCAGGGTGGCCCTGGGGAGGTGGCCGAGGGTGTGGCTGGGCCGGGGGCGGGCGATGGAGGCGGTGCGGTGCAGGGTGGGGCGCAGGGTGGTGGTGGGAATGGGGCAGCGGAGGCGGGGGCGGATGGGGCGGAGGGGGAGGGGTCTGGCGGGGCTGGAAAGCGGGGGCGGGGTGCGGATGGGGCGGAGGATGCCAACGGGGAGGGGCAGGGTGGGAAGAAGGCAAGGGGGGAGTGAAGGTTGGGCTGGGAGGGGCGAGATTGTTGAAATGAAATGGTGCTGCGTGGAGCGGCTGTGTCTTGCTTAGAAAGCAAAGGCCGGGGGAGCGCTTGAGGTGTCTAGCACGGCGACCACCGCTGTGCCGGCGCATGTCACGCTCGGCTGCATGTCTGCATCGATTTGAAAGCGCGTCTAATGGATCTACGAAACTCTGCTATGTTCTATGCTCTATGCGTGCCCCATGCATCCACCCCACCCACTGCAATCATCGTACACCCCTACCCTCACCCCTCCCCACCCCCACCACCCTCTACTTCTTCCCCGCCCTCCTGTGCTCCTCCATGAGCCTCTCCGCCTCCGCCTCCACGTCCCCCAGCTCCCCACCCTCCTCTCTCGGCAGCCCCTCCCCCAGCACGTCCTCCAGAGCCATCGGCCGGCCCCTCGCCACCGCCTCGCCCTCGTCATCGGAGTCGGCCCACCCCGGCCGCCCGTCGCCCTCCTCGGGGCGCCAGTCCCGGCGCACCTCGCTACCCTCGCGCCACCGCGGGCCCGCCTCCGGCCCATGGGAGGACCCCACCGACCCGCCCTCGGCCCTCCCTGCACCCTCGCTCCCGCTCCCCCGCAGGGCTGTTGGGTGCGGCGCTGGGCTGCTGTCACCATCTCCCTCCGCCGCACGCTCCGGCGACGACGGGGACTGCCGGTCTGCTTGCTCATCGTCCTTAGCAACCTCCCCACCCTCACCACCTTCATGAGGCCTGTCCTCGCCACCCCCGCTCTCCAACGCCACACCGCCCTCGCCCACCCCACTCCCCCGCTCATCGCCGCCCTCACCCTCGCCCTCGCCACCCGCACTCTCCAAGGCTGGCATGGAGGCCTCCCCCTCCCTTTCCGCACACTCTGCTGTCTCTGCCCTCTCTGCCGCCGCAGACGTGGCTGCTGCCTCGAGGCCCTCAGAGCGATTCTCCCCCACAGCGGCCACGCCCTCATCGACTTGATCAGCCTCAGTGGCCTTATCCGCCCCATCAGCCCCATCCTCCGCAGCCCCTGGGGTCGGCTTCCCTGCCGCGCGGTCCTCCCCAGGCGCAGGGTCCGCAGCTTCACCGAGGCCATCGGTGGCAGGAGCATCGGGCGGCGGCGGGGGCGGGGGCGGGGCTCCGTCTGCCGCGGCGCTTCCTGCGCCACTGGCACCCGCACTGGCACCGGCACTGGCACCCAGGTCGAAGGTCCGCAGGGACGGGAGGTGGGACATCTGGTCGCTCATGGCCCGGAGAGGCGCCTCCTGGTCCTCCTGAGGGCAGACAGGTCGACAAAGGGATAAGGAACGAGGTGGGACAGGGTAGCGTATGTGACAGACACCAAGGCGAGGGCCAGCTATGCAACGCAGTGTAGAAGCGCAGTGCAATGCAGTGCCGAGTGCCGCTACTCAGTCCAGCACCAAGCAGACAGAAATATACCCCTCAACGCCGCCTCACCTGACCCCGCTGCGTCACAGTGCACGCGTACTCAGCCCCGCCCACGCCTCACCTGCGCCTTCCTCGCTTCAGCCAGCTCCTGCCTCCTCGCCTCCGCGTGCTTTCTGGCCACCTCCCCGCGGAACCCACGCGCCCCCTCGGCCGCAGACGAGGACCGCTCCGGCTCTGACGGGCCACGGTTGGGGGACTCTGCGCCCTCCCCCGCCTCGCCACCCGCACCCTCCGCACCCGCACCCTCTGTACACTCCACACCCGCTCCCTCTGTGCCCGCACCCTCCGCCCCTCCCTCGCGTGCCGCCTCCCCCGCCCCCTCCCTCGCGCTAACGACCACGCTGCCCTGCCTCCTTGCCCCCGCCAGCTGCCCCTCCTGTCCCTCCAAAGGCACTATCACAGCCTCGGGCGCCGCCTTTGCGCTCACATCCGCTGCGCCCAAGGTCACGCGGTACGGAGGCATGCGGCTTCTGGGGAGGATCGCCACTCCCGACTCGGGCTTGGGCAGGTCCAGGGGCTTGCTGGGGGCGAAGTGGGAAGGGGACGTGTGTTGGGAGAGGCGGCGGGTGTGGGTGCATGCCAAGGGCGGGTGTTGGTGCAAGGCAGGTGCGAGTGGTGCGTGCGGTTGCATGTCACACTTTGGGTGAAGCAGCTAAAAGTGTCACCCTAACCCCGCCACCCTTCCACTCTCCACGCTCACCCGCAGTCGGCCAGGAAGGCCTCGACGGGCGCCAAGGCCGCGCGGACGACGGCGGCGAGGCGGGCGGGGGCGGCCGGGTGGCGGTGGAGGGGCATGGGGCCGAGGGCATACTTGGGGGGCGGGACCGACAGGACCGGGACGGCGTTGGCGCTCAGCCAGGCCGTCGCCCGCCGCGCCAGCACCCCGCGCCACCAGCACTGCAGCCGCACGGCCGCTGCCCGCCGCCTGCGGCTGCGCAGGTCCCGCCGCGCCACGTGCCCCCGCCACCGTCGTTGGATCTCCGTGGCCGCCGCCGCCTTCCGCTGCCCCTCGCTCTCCTTGATCCGCTTTCTCGCCTCCTTCCCTTTCGCTTCCTTGGCCTTCTTCACTGCGTCCTCCGTCGCCTCCACCTTCCACAGCTGCCCCGCCAGCTTGCGGGCCTTGCGGTACCGGAACCCCTTAAACGCCGCCTGGGGGGACAGTGACGGGGTTAGTCACAGTCACAGTCGCAGTCACAGTCCCATGCGAGTCACGTCCTCTCCGTCTCATGTCTCATGTCCATGCACCCATGTCACCCGTACGGCCGTCAACAGTGCCATAGTACAATCGCCCACCACAGTCCACCTCCCAGTGTCCCACTCGCCCACGACTGTCCCCAGCTCCCAGCCCCCTCTCGCCTGGATGCAAGCGGCCGCGGCCTCTCGGATCTGCTGCCGCACGAGCGGCCCCGGGTGGTGCCAGGACACCTCGTTCGTCTGGTAGTTGAAGTAGTACACGCGGCCCTGCGTCAGGTCCACGAACTCGCCCCAGGGGTACGGCGCGTGGCCGGCGTCGGGCAGGGACGCGCACTCGTGGAATCGGTACCACTTGGCCACCGACGAGCCCCGCCGGCCCTCCATGTTCTTCTGCAGCCGCACGCGCTTGCTGAGCTCGAGGAAGTAGCCGTCGAGCGGGTGCGTCGTGGTCTCCTGCTTGCTCTCGGTGTTGAAGAAGCGGGACGTGCCGTCGTTGTCCTCGTACTCCTCCCAGTGGGGAGGCAGGGGGGCGTTGACCGCGGCCTGGGGGGGGCGGTGAGCGGGACAACGAGATCGCGGGACACAGCGAGCGGGTCTCTCTGAAGACTTCTCGGGTGAAGGATGGCACCATGGAAGGCGAGGGTGATGGAGTAATCAAGTGAGGGCGTCAGTGTGTCACCTTGGCAGGCGAGGGCGATGCAGTGATCAAGTGAGGTGTGGCCGTGTGTCACCTTGGCAACGTCGACCAGGAAGGGCTCCTTGGCGAGGTCGATGCCCAGGTAGATGGCCATGTCACGAGCCTCGAGGGGAGAGGGAGGGTTGCGGGCTGCGGCCTCCAGGAGCATCTTGGACCCTTCCTGAGGGGAAGCAAACAGGGACAGTACGGGTGGCGATGAGGGGCTTTGTAAGCGCCGTGGACAGCTTCAGAGGTGTCGAGAGGCAGGTGTGGTTTCGCAAGGCCATTCTCAAGTCGCCCGCACATGAGGGACTGAGGCGTGCGAGCTTGCCCACCTTTTGCATGAAGACCACTGAGCGGTAGTACTCCTCCAGCGGATGCTGCCACTGGGTGACCTTGGTGGTCTTGTTGTAGTAATACTCGCGACCGTTGGGGTCCTTGAAGCGCTGCCATCCCTGGGGGCACCGAGAGGGCGGGCGTGGCTCATGCGTGCATGCGACTCGGGGCCCCGCTGAAAAGACAGCTTACGCACGACCGTGCGCGATTAGTACACATCAAGAGACCCTGAAGCCAGCCCCGCCGGCGCCGCGCGCACCCTCGGGAGCTGCACGGCGAGGAACTCGTCCACGATGTAGTCCAGGCCCGCGTCGTAGACCGGGTCGATGCCCAGCCGTTTGCAGGCGTTTCGGATGTCCTCCGCGGTAACATCCTGGGCGCGCTTCTTCACTTGTTCGGGGCTCAGGGGGTCTGCGGGAGGACAGGTCCAGAGTCGGGTCGCGTGGGACCGCGTGCGAGCCCCAACATGCTAGGCAGGGAAGCCCTGTCGCTAATGAGAAAGCAATGGTCTTGGTCAGCACGGTTGGGCGGCGATATCGCAGCGGAAGTGGCCGCAAATGAGCGACACATGCCTGCTTGGGAGGGAATCGCGACCGCGCCCTCAGCCAGGGCGGACGAGATGCCCACGCCACCCCCTTCCACGTTATGATGTTTGGCGCTGACCATCGCCTCGATGAAGCGAGCGGCCCGCCGGGTCAGGCGCTGAGCTTGGGGGACTGTTGCATGAGCTGTCTGGCGCAAGCTAGGACCACCACGCTGTCAAGGTCATCGCAGACAAAGCGATGGGAATGCTCCGCGGACCCATGGACCCGTCGATATCACCAGGGCACCACCTGCACTGGCACCGCCAGTTTTGGGCCTGTTTGAGCTGTTGAGACCTGAGGGGATCCCAGTATTTCGTTCCTTAACACGTGCTATGTTCCCATATGAGCTCTAGGCAGCGAGTGTATCATTAGCAGGCCAGCATTGACTCCCCCATGCTGTGGATGGGCAACGGCACTGCAGGATGACGCCTGCCGAGCGCTCCGATCCGACCTGCAGCCTACGCGTTCAGGGAGATGCGATGAAGCGTCGAGTTCGGCCCGTCCCGGCGCCGCTTCCCCCAGGCAGCGCAGATGGCCGATCGCAGGCCGTGATTGATCTCACGTCGGACCCCGAGACCAGCGATTCTGGCCGATGTGTAGCAGTGGTCAGCCAGGTCCTGCCGCACTCGACCTCCGGGCCCCTAGATGAGGGCGCCGGCGAGGGGGTGTACTTTCCGTGCTCGCTGTGCAGCGAACTCGTCCTGACGTCGGAGGCGGGGACGCACGAGCTCCAGCACCAGGTGAGCCCTCTGTCCCTGCTTGTGCGTCGCGGTGCAGCACATGAGCTGAAGTGGGGCCGCCTGCGGCACGACCGCAATCATTACCAATGTTTTCGTCGAACTGCGAGCGCGTTTCAGCGCCTGGCCCATATATGCTACGACTTCTGCGCCAAGTGCGCCAGGGCGTCCCTCGTAACCCTCTCCTGCAGCTGGCATTCGAGCGTGAGGACGCTGCAACTGAAGCGGGCACCACGTGGGTCCCTTCGGACAGCGCGCCCGCGGCGCCAAAGCGCAGGACCGGCCGATGCTATCGGTGCGGGAAGCCTGGCCACTGGGCGGCCCAGTGTCCCCTGGCAGCTCCGTCGGCCTGGGACCACGGGGAGGGGGCGGACGAGGCGGTGGCCAGGACACGGCTCTTGGACTCCAGTGACGTCGGCGTCATCAAGTCCGTGCAGGTCCGTCTTTGTGGCCGGGGCGAGCCGCGTGGTGGCTGCGGCCTGGCTGCGTTGCGTGGGACCGAAAGCGTGGCCGCGTGCTCAGCAGAGACCGTGCTGGGTGGACCCGTCGCTGCCCTCGGATGGCGTCGTCCCGGCGCTGAAGCAGTGCCTGGAGTCGCAGCCCGGGATTTGGGGGCGGGCCTACCTTTGTGCGAGTGCGCAGCACATTTGCAGCGCGCGGACCGACATGGGCTGGGGCTGCGGGTGGCGCAACCTGCAGATGACGACGTGGCACCTGCTGCGCCGGGGTGGTGAATACCGCCAGGCGCTGTTCGCGGGGCTGGGTGCGCCTCCGGACGTGGCGAGCTTGCAGCTGTGGCTGGAGTGGGCGTGGCGCCAGGGATACGACCTGGAGGGCTGCCGGCAGTTGGACGGTAGGGTGCAGGCCGTGGCGACGGAGGCGGGGCACGCGGGCGAAGTCGGGTGAGCGCACAGACGCTCGTTTGCTCACAGCGTGGGCCAAGCCGTGCTGGTGCTTGAGGCCAGGCCAGCGCTGTTACAATGCAGGAAATGGATCGGGTCGACGGACGCCGCGACGGTCCTGCGGGCGTTCGGAGTGCGTGCGCACATCATCGACTTCTTAGGCAAGAAGGGCGACGCGGGCGACTCTGGCGGGAACTCAACCGGTGACGAGGGCGATGGTGCGGCGAAGAAGCGGCCGCGGGAGGAGTCGTTGCTGCGGGACAAGAGGAGGATCGAGCGGAAGGAGCACAGGCACCAGGCGTTGATCCGATGGGTGTGGGACTACTTCGCCCACGGCGCGCCTCCGGTGAGGGGGGTCAGCTGGCAGTTCTATCTTCATTCCCTCCCCTTTGCTGGTGGCAAGCGCGACAAGCGCATGGCGGTGGAGCGATGGGTGCAGCGAGCACAGCGTCGTGCGCTGGCTGGCCATCCTCGCACTTGCCACGGGACGGTCACGTGGGCAGCGTTCAGAGGAGCCTCCCACTGCTCGCAGGACGCCAACGCGGGCCAGGGCGCGTTCGGGGCGCTGTCGCCCAGCCCCGTGACAGTCACGTCGCGCCCTCCGCTGTACTTCCAGCACGAGGGCCACTCCCGGACCATCGTGGGCATCGAGAAGCACATCGGCACGTGGGGCGAGAGCTACAACCTCTTGCTTCTCGATCCGGTCGTCCCGACCCGCGTCATGGTCGAGGCTCTGCAGAACAGGTGTGGTTCTGCTGGCAGTGATATCACCCATGGGTGGCCTGTCGACGTCATCCCCTAGGGGGCACCTCGCGTCGGGCTGACCCGCCCCTCGCCGCGCTGACTCGCAGGCACGGGTGGAAGCGCCTGATCAAGCGCCCCGTGTACAGCCTCGTCAAGCCCCTGTACCAACTGATGATGGTGGAGGACGGCTTGGTGCAGCCCGCAGACCGCGAGCAGTGGAAGCGCATGATGGCCACGGAGGTGCATCGATGACAGTACTGTAGTGCAAGAGGTGTATGGGTGGTGCAGTGACCCAGCTTCCCGCAGCTGCCATGGTGCTGATAGGGTCGTGGCCGCGAGCACTGTGGTGCTATGCGGTGCCTGGGTGGGCCGTCTAGCGAGCGTGTGCTCGATACCATGGTGGCTCGCGAGGAGCCACCGTTAGAGTGTAACAAGAGGCTTTCAAGCAGAGTCCCTCATGCTGGCCGCGTCGACTCCCATGCTCGCTGGCAGGTCCGCGGGTGCCTGCCGCGCAAGCGAGTCGCTACCGCAGCCGGCTCGACGGATTCACTTGCGGCCGGCAGACTTGGCCTTGCGCTGCTTGATCTCCCGGACGGCCGCCTCGCGGCTGGCCTTCTTCTCGTCCTGCGTCTTCGACCTGCGGCGGCGGGCGCGCGTCCGCGAGCGTGTCAAGAGAAGGGCACCGTGACGACGCGCTCCGGGGCGGCGAGGCGGCGGCGGCGGCGGTCGCGGCGGGCAGCCGGCCGCACCGGTGCGCCTTGATGACGTCCCCGCCCATGGAGGTGAAGGTGCGGGTGGCGCGGGCGTTCGTCTTGACCCGCTTGCGCCTCGTCGTCAGCTCGGTCTGGTCCTTGCGGTGAGCGCGGCGGTACATGGCCGTCCAGGCGAGCTTGGCGGGCTTCTTCTTCTGGTGGAAGAGCGAGTTCACCTTCCCGTTCAGGAACAGGTACACATGGCCGTCGTTGCGGACGCACAGAATGCCGTGGCCCGGGTAGATCTTGAGGCCGGAGAACCGGCACTTGCTCGTCCTGCGAGCTCGGGCAGGCCGTGGCACCCGTCAGGGCCCCAGCCGCGCCCGCGCGCCTGCCCTGAGACCCGTCAAGTCAAATGACGCGCGAAAGACACCGCGGCACGCGCGTCCGGGGCAGGCGGAGGCCCCCCCGACCCTCCGCCCGACTGGCCGGCCCCGCGTCGCATCCAGGGCCAGGCAGCGCGCCAGGTCCCTCCGCGCGAACTCACTTAAGCACCATGGTCCTCCACCATCCACAGCAGGGTCCCTTCCGTACCCTGCGAGCGCGGCGGGGGTCGCTCGCGTCGCGCGTCGCGTCCCAGCGCTCCCAGGCGCCGCACCGCTCGAACTAGTAAGCGGAGGTGTCCCGGAGCATCGCGCGAGGCGTCCGTGCCCATCTCCGGGGCCAGCACCGGCGCGGGACCCAAGCGGGCGCGACGAGCAGCCGGGCTGGGCAAGCCGACGCGACCACCCCATCATCGCGATGCCACTCTGGGCAGCGAGCCGGCCCAGGCGCGACACCGCTGCCGAGCCTGCCGCCTCCTCGTCCCCCGCCACGCGCGTGCCGCCCTGTCACCTTCTCACACCTCCCGGTATAAACTTGACGAAGAGGGCCGCGACGGGGGCGCCGCCACGCCGAAGACGGAGCCCCTGTGCGCCGGGGCGTCCGCGGTTTCAAGCAGTCGGACGGGACCTGGGACGCTTCTCTGCGGTGCCGCGGCCCGCCCCGCGGCATGGCAGGTTCAGGCGGGCGCGCCTGGGGACTCGACGGGCGCTGCCCTGCTGTTGCACGGGCGGGAGACATGGGGCTCTACGACAACTTCAGTGCGGGGACGCTGGGCGCGACCTTCGGGGTGTTGACGGAGGCCTGGGCAAAGAAGATGCGCTTTGAGCCCTGGACGCGGCGGCCTTACATGTACCCGGCCATGGCGCTGGTGTGGGGCTTCTTCTTCGCGGAGACGAGCAAGTACTTCACCCTCTTCCGGGAGCAGACGGTCCACCAGTACGCCGTCCGCGATCGGCAGGCGCGCCAGTACTACGGTGAGCGCCTGGCGCGGCCCGCCGAACCCCGCAGAGCGCGAGCCAGCGTGGTGCGCGTGGCGAGGTGCCCGGCCCGCCCAGCCTCGCGCGCCAAACGCTCCTTTCTGCCGCCACGCTGCGTCACCCTCGACTCTGCTCGCAGAGGAGGTCAAGAAGGCCGGGCTGAACGTCCAGGGCGCGGGATCGGACGAGTAGGGGGCTGGGCGGGGTGGGTGTGTGTGCCCTTCCGCCGCGGTGCGCCCTCTGCGCGTCTGGCTATGCATCTCTCATGCGTTTCAACACACTACGTGCCGCAGATGACGCGCAGCAAGGGAGGAGCGTCACAGGCGGCTTGGTGTGGCAAGGCGCCACGAGTGCTGCCTCTGTAGTCCATTTCATCATCTTGCAACTTTCGTTCGACCCCTCTACAAGTGGGACAGTATCCCACGCAGGGGACGTGCCTACAGACTAGACTTGAATGCTGAGTGCCGGCGACGACGCTTCAACAACCTGTCACCTTCACACGCTCTGGCGCAGCGATGCAATCCAGTGGACCTCACCGGGCCTCACCTAGCGCTCGTTCCCACCCTGCAACCGCCCCACACCTGGGATGCGCTACCGCAGCACTCTTCAGAGGCACAAGTCTGGGTCTAAGGCCGTCTATTCGACGTGTCAACTGGCCACTCGAGGGTCCTTGCCTTCGTAAGTTGCGACAGCCCTCCCACTCCTCTTGCCCGCCACCCACCCGCGCTCTGCCAAACCCCGCTACAGCCACCATTGTGCACCCACCCAGCCCACCTCTCCTTGAACTCCACGGCACGACACGCCAAGGCCCACCGGCCTCATCTGCAGCTCTGCCGCACCTCGCCGCCCTCCCAATCCGATCCAAACCACCCCACCCCACCTCGGCCGTCCACCCCGCACCCCAGATTGCCCACCTCGAGAGTCGCTGTCCCCACTCACGAGCCCCGCCAGACCCCGCGCACCTCGACTCGAGCACCAGGCCGCTCAAACCACAGTCCTGTCATCGGCGCACCTGCTTGCCGCCCCCTCACGGGTAGCCCGCGCCAGGGGGAGCGGAAGTGGGTACCGCGTTGCCAGCGGGAGCCGGAGGGTGCGGCGGTCCGCCGTAGGGCCCGCCAGCCGGTGGAGAGGCGTTCCAGGACGAGTAGGACGCCGGAGGGGGTGCGGTGGACGTGGGCGGGGGCGCGTAGGGTGTGAGTAGGACGCCGGAGGGGGTGCGGTGGACGTGGGCGGGGGCGCGTAGGGTGTGTATGACGCCGGGGGGGGCCCCGCCGGGGGAGGACGCGGCGCGGCGCCGCCGGGTGGCGGAGGCCCTGCGGGTGGGGTCGCGCCCACGGCCGGCGGCACTTGAGGGGCGTACCCCGTGGCAGGCGGCGGGCCACTTGCCGGCGGGGGGGCGTAGTTCTGTGCCGGGGCTCCGTAGGTGGCCGGCGGCTGGGTCGAGTAGGACTGCGCGGGCGCCGAGTAGGTCGTCTGCGGCTGCGCCGAGTAGGTCTGAGCCGGCGGCGGCGCCGACGAGACGGGTTGCGGCGGGGGCGCGTAGCTGGTCGGCGGGGGCGCGTAGCTGGTTGGCGGGGGGCCGTACGAGGACGGCGGCGGGGGCCGCGCGGGCGGGGGCGCGCCAGCCGCGAAGAGGGGCCGCGACGCCGGCGGGGCGTACGGCGGGGGGGCCGCGTACCCTTGCGGGGGCGGGGGCCTGTAACCACCGTAGGGGGGCGGTGGCGCGTAGCCACCCGGGGCAGCCGGTGGGTAGTAACCCGGGGGGGCGTAGGGAGGATACCCCGCGTAGCCGTACGGGGCCGCAGCCGCAGCGGCGGCGGCGGCTGCGGCTGCGGCTGCTGCCACGGCGGGGTCGGCCATGCCGGCAGGCTCGTTCCCCGTGGCCTGCTTCTGCATCCGACGGGGCCGAGGGGCTGGGGTGAGCGGGGTTCACTACAGCTGCGTATCGCGGGGTCGCCGACGCCGATCACGGCTCGTCACCTTGGCGGAGGGGGCGGCCTCTCCCTCGTAGTGCTCCCGCAGCACAGCGTCTGCGCCCAGGGCACGCAATCGCCTCGTCGTTTCTCCGGCGCGTGGCACGGCACCTACAGCAGCCGATGCAGCGCTCGCGCGTCACCTGGGATGCCGTTCATGCCCACCACCTCGACGTAGATCGAGTCGCGCCCGATGATGGACGCGGGGACCGAGACCACGTCCATCTGCGACGGAGCTGGGCGAGATCGGGAGTTTGGCAATCAACAAACCCGTACGAGGGACGGCGGACGCCCGGGGCCGGCGCAGGGGCGGCCGAGGGCGCGCACTCGCCTGGTGGACATTTTTGCAGTGAACCCGCAACCCGCCCGCCGAATGCAGCTTCTTGTTGCACACCTCGCACTTGAAATGCCGGCTCTTCTGGTGCGTGAGCAGCACCTGCTCGTCCACGAACTCCCTGCAGAGGCAAGAAGGAGGGCCTGCGCGTCTCCTGAGGCTCCCCGGCGCCCCAGCGGGATGCTACCAGCCAAATGCAGTTGGCGAGCGCAGTCCTGCGACCGCTCGCGCGGCTCGCTCGCAGGAAGCGCGTCTGGAAGCTCCGCACCGGTCGCAGTAGTAGCAGAAGGGCTTGCGGTCCTCCTCTTCCTTCCTCTTCTTCCTCCGAACCATCCTGCCGCGCCGGAAGATCTACCGGCCGGCTATCCGCGAGCGGGGAAAACGCGGCCTCTCCTTGGTCCTGCGTACGCTGGCGACGGCGCACTGCTTTCTGCCAAGCAAACGAATGAGATTGTCGCCATCGCACCCCCGCCGAAGCACCTGGCTGGTCGGACTGTCGGACCCGGGACCGCCCTGCCTGACAGCGGTGGGAGCATTTAATGGAACACGACTCGCTGCCGAACGGTTCGAACGGGGCAATCGCAACCCACGGTGAGGCGGTTATAGCCTCCTGTCGGCCGGGCACGCTCCGGGCCCATTCATACGTTTCGGGCCCCTGCCCGCCGCCCCGCTGGCGAGGTCGCGTGCCGCCATGCGCAAGGAGAAGGACTACGGCGTGAAGATTCCGGGTGCAGTGACTCCCAGCAAGATGGCCAAGGCGAGCTGCCTCACGGCGGTAGCGTCCGGACCCGACGCTCCTGCGACCCCTGCGCCGCGCAAGCAGCGCCACGCACGTCTCCCTGATAAGCATCGATCTAATTGTGTTCCTCGTGATCGGCTGCGAGCTCGTCGGGATCCAGACGCGCGCCCGGGCCCCGTTGTCAGCAGGGCCTCTCTCAAGTGGGCGTGGACGGCTGGGGGAGCAGCCTGAAGATCCCCAAGCGCAAGGGAGACGCGGGGGATGCGAGCAAGGCTCGCCCGGCGGGCGGCGATGTCGAAGACGTCCGCGAGGGGCAGCTCGGAACGGAGGACTGCGGGGCGGGCGTCTCGTCCGTGTCCCCACGGGCGCGCAAGCAGCGGCGGAAGACGATCGGCGTGCAGCGATTCGGGGACTGGTTTGCCGGGGACATCGAGGCGAGGCCCGGCCGCAGCTCTCGCTGCGCTCCCTCTGTGGCATCGTCATTCCCTGACGCACGGGTGCTGTCCCTCTCGCGCAGGAGGCTCTGGAGGGCATCGACACGCCCGCCGCGCAGTCGCGGAAGAGGGAGGCCGGGGAGTCGGGCGAGGAGGACGACTACGTGCCCACGGCGGTGAAGGGCCGGGTGGCGCGGCGGCAGACGATTGCACCTGGGGTTGCTCCGAGGGACGAGGAGGAGGAGGCGGGGCGCGGGCGAAGGCCGGCGCGGCGACAGACGCTGGGCCCGCGGGCGGGCGTGGACGAGGAGGTGGCCCGCATCCGGTCTCTGACGGAGGGGCTGAGCATGGCGGCGGACGCCCTGCTGCCGGGGGCCTCCGGGACACCCGGGCCAGCCGGCCGCGAGGAGGACACGCGGACGCTGCGGGAGCGCCTGCACGCTGCCTGGGGCGGCAAGTCCTACTACGAGGTGGGGTGGCACTTTGAGGTGCCGTCAGGTGGCCTTCAGTATGTGACTTACCATGCGCGCTGCTCACCAAGCAACCCCTCTGCCACGCGCCACGCAGCGTCTCCAGGCCGAGTTAGGCGACAGTGACGCCCCGGCGGACGCTGACGACGACCGCCGGCCGCTGCGGGAGGTCAACCGCACGGGGCGACCGGACGCGGGGAAGGACCCTCGCAAGGCTGCGCCGCCCCGAAGGAAGCCGATCGGGACGGGCACCGCACCGGTGACATGCGCTGTGGATGTGCTCGTGGCTGCCGCCGTTGGGTCGCCTGCCTTCACCAACACCCGCGCTGTGTCCCGCCCCCCAGAAGGGTGTTGCTGGCGGTGAGGGCGTCGAGTCCGCGGGTCCCGCGCACGCCCCGTCTGCTGTGCTCAACGCGGGGCGGACGCCCCCGGCCAAGGCGCGGGTGGGGAAGAAGGAGATGACACCCATTGACGCGTGGTTGTCGCGGGGCGCCACGGACGGTGGGGCGGACACGGCCGGGAACGCGGAGGAGGGCAAGGGTCTCGGAGCGTCGCAGGGCGTGACTGCAGCCGCGGGGGCCAGCGTGGGAGGCACGGGGGCGGGGGTGGTGGGGTTGGCGGGACGCGCCGGGGCGGGCGAGTCCCTTCAGTACCGAGGGGTGGGGCTCCTCGAGAGGTTCGGGGCCGCAGGGACAGCGGAGAGGTCTCCCGAGGGCGCTGCGGCGGAGGACAGCCACGGAGCAGGGGCTGAGAAGGTGCAGTGGCAGGGGCGTGAATGCAGCACCTTGCCCGTGCGGTGCAGCCTCGGTCCTGTGTCCCACTCGACGTGCCGACGTGGCGCCCCCGTCCCATCGCAGGCGGCCGCATCGACCCGGCCGAAGAGCGCCGGGCGGGGTCGGCCGTCGGCGCTGCCGCGCAAGTCCCTCACGGGGTTGGACCCCCAGGTGGTCGCTGAGCTGGACGCCATGCGGAGCGAACTGGGGGCGGCGAGCAGGAAAGAGGGGGACCTGGAGAAGGAGGTGAGGACTGGCAGAGTCGGGCTGCAGCGTGGTGTGAGGCCAGCGACACCCGAGATGGCAGGGGAACTGGGGCCCCCATGGGCTTGCCACACGAGGGATGCAGTCACCACTCCGGGCCCGTCCTTCGAGCTGAGATGACGTTGCCTAAGCAGATGTCGCGTGTGAAGAGACCCTTGAGAGCTGAAGCACGAGCCTGTTCGCAGGCGGCCCGTCTGGCCCGGGAGCTGTCTGAGCGGGACCGGCAGCTGCAGGCGAGCGAGGCGGCGCGGCGGGACTTAGAAAAGAAGGCGGAGGACGCGCGGAGGGAGGCTAAGGCGAGGGCGGCGGAGGCCTCGCGGGCGGCGGCGGACGCGGAGGCGGCCAGGAAGGAGCGCGACGCGGCCAGGCGCGAGCGGGACGCGGCGGGGAGGGAGCGGGACCGTGCGGCGCAAGAGGGAGAGGAGCTGCGGGACAAGGTGGGTCTCATGGACCGGGGACGGTCGACGGGCTGTGATTGGCGCAGGGCACATGCCGGCGTTGCTGCCCAGCTCCGCCAGCAGTACAGGCAGAGAGCCCCGTCGCACGCAGGTCCGGGCGCTGCAGCGTGGCCTGGACGCCGAGCGTGCGGCTGCGGATGCCGAGCGGACGCGGGCGGCGGAGACGGAGCGCAAGGCACGGGCCTTGGAGAAGCAGATCGCTGCGCTGGAGACCCGGGCGCGTGGGGCCATGGAGGCCATGCGTGTTGTGGTGGAAGAGTTCGGGCCACTGCGCAAAGCGGTTGGAGAGCTTCACTCGTGACGGCGGCGGCGACAGACGGGCGCCAGCACTTGGCAGGAAGAGCGAGGGCGTCGAGGCTACCCGGTGCGGGTGCCCGCCATGCGAAGATCGCATTCGTTGACGGCGTCCGGCGTTCGATTGGGACTATCACGCGCATGTGAACGGCGTGGGTATCAAAGCAACCGTGCTCATCTAGCGTCACACTGTCCGTTCTTGGACTGGGATGGCCCACCAAAAAGCTATCTCTACAGGCCACCCATTCAGCGCTCGACAGCAACAGACACGGCAGCTCTTGCCCCGCACCCTCCTTTGCGCCACTAAGCCCTGCCCTGGAGCGGCGACGTGTGCCGCGTCGTGTCGCCACCATCCGTCTCCGGCGCTCCCCCTGCCTTGCCCCGCCCACGCCCGCCCCTCGGCGTCCGCCGGGCACGTGGGCTCGTCAGGCGCTCGTGTGCGCCGTCGGCTCGTCCGCCGGAGCTCTTGCCGCTTTTCGGAGTGCCCCTCACAGCCCCACTCCGCGTGGATGCCGGCGTGCCCAGCTGCTGGCCCTCTCCGCGAGTGCGACGGTGTCCGTCAGGGGCCGCCAGATGCGCCAGGCTTACCTCGGGGCCCTCCCCGGCCTCAGACGAGCCAAAGCCCTGCGATTGAGATAGAGACCACATGTTGTGGCGGCACGGACATCGCCCTTGTGCACCGTCACCACGTGACAGCAAGTCAACATACTCAACATGACTGCATGCCTCACCTCGCTGGCATCCTCCGACGACGACGACGATGCCTGCCCGTCCATCTCCAGGGCCACGTGACGGCGAGCCTCGCCGGGCAACGCCTCCGCGCGCCCCCTGCCGGCCCCCGCCTGCTGCCCCGATGGCCACGGCGACCCCCGTGGCGACGCGAGCGGAGACATGAGGTCATTCAGCCGACGGACCTCGCCCCTGGTCCTCTGCAGAGGGGACGCCGATGATCACAGCACGTTCCTAGTCCCACAAAAGCTCCCACCGCAGCGTGTCTCTCGCTTGCCGCGCCCATCGCCCTGTGCAACTCACCCTGAGCTCCTTCTCCAGCATCCCCAGCCTCTCCGCCACCGAGGTTGGAGCGCCACCCGGGCCGTCCCAGCCATGGGCAGCCCTGGCAGCGGCGCGGAAGAGGGCCACGGCGAACGCCATCGCGACGCCCCGCACCGACCACTTGACGTCGACGGCAGGGACGGACCGACCGACGGTGGCGCGCAGGGCCCAAGTCACCAGGGAGGGAATGGGGATGCCCAGCGACGAGCCGTCCGGTGCAATGGCCAGCCAGCCTCCACAGCGCTCCAGTAGGTACCGCTGCGATGGCGGGAGCAGGCGGCGGATGACTTGAGACACTGCCGGTGGTGCCACCTTGCTCGACAGTCCCACGCACAGACACGCACCGAACACAGGTGGTGGAAATGCGCGCACTTGTGCCAACGACGCATGGCAGGCACGACAGGCCCTCACCTCCGACAGGTAGCACCCGGCAAGCAGGGCCATGGCAGGCCCCCGCACGGCCGCAAGAGGGACAGCCATGGTGGCGGCCAAAACCGCGGCAGCGGCAGTGGCGTAGAAGGCGGCGTCGGCGGCGTTGTGCGCGTGGCCCAGGATGGCCCCCAGGACACGCGCATGCCGGTCCCCCTGCTGCGACAGCTGCGCCAGCGTGGCAGCCGCCTCCTCCTGCCGCACCCGCAGCTCCCCCGCGGCGTGTGTCAGCGTCCCGACCACCGCCTCCGCCTCTGCCCGCGCCCCCTCGGCCGCCACCTGCGCCTGATGCGCCGCGGCTCCCGCCCGGTCCACCGCCGCTCCCAGCGCCACCACCTCCGCCGCCGACGCGGCCGTCAGCTCCGCCAGTCGCTCCTGCCCCTCCGCCAGTCCCCGCATGCGCCCCTCCATGTCCAGGAGCTTGCCCGCCGACTCGGTTGCGGCCGCATGGAGGGCCACGAGCATGCGGGACGTCTCGGACTTGAAGTCCCTGGCCAGCACGAAGGCGCATATGGCACGCGCCTCGTTGAAGACGATGGTGTAGAGCTGGAAGCTGTGCTCGCTGAGGCTGCCCGTGCACACCTCGAGAGGGAGCGTCTCGCTGCAGGGGCGCGGTGAGAGTGCGAGGGTGAGCGACCCGCGCTTTCCAAGCAAAAGCGCGCGTTGAACACCCGCAAGCACGCTGGACTCGCCTGCATGGATAGGTCGACCTGCCGCTCTTCCGGAGGTGACAGTTAAGAAGAGCAAACGCGAGCCAGGCCTGCTGGCCGTCCGTCATCGTCGCGCACGCGCTCTCGACGCGATTCACTGCATCGCTCCAGCAGGAAGGCTCCGCGACCAGCGCGTAACGCTCCAAAAGCGCTGCGGGCGACGAGACCACAGCGGCGAGGTGACCTGTGCGCAGCACGCCTCTGGGCGCGCGTGGAGAAGCAATGCAGGGTCTCACCTTTGCCGCGGTCAATCTCGGCATCGTCCGCCATCAATTGCAGGTCACGAGCGGCATCGACGTGAGCCACGTCCGGCTCCCCGCCCCAGCCGAAGACGCTCCACGCGTGCACCCCCGCGCCGCCCGCCGCCAAGATGCCGATTGCCAGCACCACAAAGCGCCACATGATAATCTCGTAAGCCTTTACAGCAGCGGGGGGCTTTAAAGGCCCTCGTCGGGCAGAGGCCCAGACGTGACCGCTCGCGTCCACCCCAACAGGCGCCTCTGCTGCTAAAGAAAGACTCGGCGCATGCCGCATGGAAGATGAGTGATGCGTGATCGCGAACTCCCGCCGCCACTCGTCGAACCCGCGATCATCCATCTGGCGCACCTGACGCCGGTGGCGAAGGAATGAATGAAACGGGGGCCTGGGCGTCTCTTACGCGGCCTTCAATTGCAAGCATCTGCAAACCTCTAACCTCGTGGCGCCCGTTGCGGGAACAGCGCCGGAAATCGGGTGTGCTTGTCCGCGTGCGCTGCTGTGGACGATTGCGCGCTCTGTCGAGCAGCAGCGAACGGCTGGACGTTCCCAGTTACGAGAGGAAGGCTAACGTGGCAACAGCGGCCAGCGGTGGGGGAGCAGGATGTCGGAGTCGGTGGTGCTCTTTGGCCGTCGTATCCCCGTGGCCAAGACGATCTGGATGGCGCTGCAGAGCGTCAAAGGGCTGGGTCCCACGCTCTCCTTGCAGGTACGGCATGCAGGGAGGCACGGCGGCCTCACGCGAGGATGCGAGAGAGCAGAGCGGAGGCAACCCCTTGCACGGCCCTCTACGCAGGTCTGCGAGAGCCTGGGGTACTCCAAGGAACTCAAGCTGTCGGAGATATCAGTAACAGGCGAGGAGCGGTGCTTTGCGACGGGTCGGCCAGCGAGTGAGCACCCCCTGGGACCCGTGCAGGGATAAAGCCTCAGCACTCGCTACAATGGTTAAGCTGCTGCGAGCGAGCAGCCCTCCTTGGCACCCTCGCAGAGGTGAAGAAGCTGCAGCAGTACGTGGAGCAAAACTACTTCGTGGAGCGCGAGCTGGATAAGGTGGTGCAGGCGGACCGGGCCAGGCTAGCGAGTATGGGGGCGTGGAGGGGCCGAAAGTTTAAGGTGAGCTGGCAACCTGGGCGCACGTGGCATGTGGAAGTGCACAAGGACTTTGCGGGCACAGATACGCATTAAAGCAATGCGCCGGCCTGTGTTCGCAGGCAAGTTGAGATGGTCCGGGTTCTCCAGTGAAATGGCGGGAGGAGAAGGCGGGGTCACGTGCATGGTAACCACCAAGTGTCCCCGTCCATCATGCTCATGCTAAAGCACCCTGCTGCAGACTAGCCTGGTCCTGCCTCCTGCCCGGACATTGAAACGTTGCAGCGACATCAGATAAGCAGACCATAACAAATTGACCCACACAAAGCACGTCGCGATCTCTTCGGGCCCAGTCTGACTTCCGTTGTGAGCGCGGGGTCAGACAGTGCCAGCCCGCGAACGGCGATCCTTCCGCGCGATTGCGCCATCCACCTGGCCTGTCGACATCGATTTAGGAACGTAGGGCGCTGCTTGCCTTGTCTCTCACTGCGAACGGCTGCGGCAAGCGCCTTGGCGTGGAGTCCCCACTGTGCTCGCCCCGCGCCTGTGGAGAGCGGCATGGACGAGAAAGTGTTTGAGGGGCTCTCACGGGGAGGGGAGGAGGGCCAGCGCGCCATCGCCGAGCTGCTGCAGGTCAAGGCCGCGGAGCTGGGCGCGCTTGGCAAAGCATTGCTGGAGCGAACCTCCGGCCTCGTTGTCAGCAAGCAAGAGCTGCGGGCGAGGCAGAAGAAGCTCGACGATGAGCACACCAAGGTATGGGTTCGCCGCGACGCGGGGGGGAGCGGGCAGCAGCTCGACGTCGAGAGGATGTCGCGCGCTGCCTCCGGCGCCGTGGCTATTGCTCTCGTATGCTATTAAACGCTTGTGTCTTCTGGAGAAGGCGCGGAAGCTGCCGGTCCCCCCACCTTCAAACGCGGCGGGCAAACAGGTGCGCCACCCTGCCCGCAGCTCCTCAAGAACGGCGCCGGCGCACTGAACCCCCCGGGGCGTCGAGGCGTCAAGCGCGGGGCGTCTGTGTTGGACGGCATTCGCGGGGAGGAGCCTGGCGAGGAGGAAGAGCAGGCAGCGCAGGAGGGCGCTCCCGCTGCAGGGGAGGATAATGGGCAGGATGCGATGCGGGCGAGGGGCGGCGAGGTCGGCGCGAGCGGGGCTGCGGAGGAAGCCGGGCTGAGCGGGAAGAAGGCCCCCAAGCAAGCCAAAGGGGGACGGAAGAAGCAGTGAGTGTCGTGTTGTGGCATGCATTCTGCCATGGCCCCGGCCCTGCCTTGGCACCGATCCGTCTTGTGGCATTGCTGCACCGCAGGAAAACGACACGAGGCGCCGGCAAAAAGGCCAAGGAGGCGCCGGAAGGGGCGGAGCAGGGTGGGCAGGAGGCGGGCGAGGGTGGGGACGCCAAGGCACATGCAGAGGTGCCTGTGCCTGAGGAGGGAAGGGAGCCGGCCGCGGCTGACGCGGGGCAGGGAGAGGCACAGGAGGTGCCGGGGAGCGCGGCGGAGGCGCCCGAGGAGCGCGAAGGCGGCGAGCAGGGCGCGGATGTGACGTTCGACGTCGGCGTCGCCTGTGGCGAGGACACGCCCACTCCCGGGCCCCGGGCCGTCGCGGCGAGGCCGAGTCCGTTCGAAGCGCAGGCAGCGGGCCCCGCAAACGAAGCGGCCGCGTCGGGCACCGTCCCCGGGAGCAGCACGAACGCGACAGCAGTGGCGATGGCGGATGCTCCGGGCCCGGCAAAGGTGGACACAATGCCGCCCCCGCCCCCGCCAGCCGCGCTGCTGGCCAAGACGCCGACGTCCAGCCGCGGACCTGGCGGGTCGACGCAGAAATCGTCGGGGAGCGGCTCCAGGAAGCGTGGCGTGGTGAGCATCGGTGCTGGCTGTCGTAATGTGGTATTGCCACGTCCCGAGCAACGTATGGGCCCATCGACGGCAGGTGGAGCATGTCAAGTGAGCCCTTGCCCTTGGCCGTTGCAGGCTGCCGCTGAGCTGGACATGCCGGCCGCCCCGGGGAGCCACAGGACTGACGGGCCGCGCGCACCGGTGCCTGACCGCCAGTGGGTGGACGCCAAGGACACGTCTCCCGCCATCAAGCCGTCGCAACTCCGCAAGGTGCGAAATCTCGATTCCCAAGTCACCTCCCGACACCTCATGACGACCTCCTTGGGTCCCACGTGAAGCTGCAGTATGCGCCTGGTTGATGTGAACAGATTTGAAAGCACAGCATAGGAAGTCCCGCCATTCCCTCACCCTTGCAGGTCGATTCCTCGCAGGCCCCCACCGCCACGCCGCCCCAGTCTCAGACGAGGGCCCCAGCATCACACGCGCCCACGCCCACGCCCTCGGCCACACCTGCACCCGCACCGGCACCCGCGGCCGCCACCCCGCAGCACCAGGCGGCTGCGGAGGCGCCCTCTGCTCGCGTCACGCGCTCGGCGATGAAGCGGTCTCCGCTGGGCCCTGGCAGCCAGGCTTCCCCGGCACCTGCCGGCACCGACTCCGCCACGCAAGCCGCGGCGGCGGGACCTGCGCCTGGCGCCGGCGACGCGCGGGACGGCGCTGGCCGCCCGGAGCCGAAGGCCGCGGAGGGCAGGGCTGGGGCGGGCGCCCCGCCGGCTGCGCCTGGGGCCCCCAAGGCCTCTGCACAGGCAGGGACTGCACCGGGTGCAGCCATGGCAGCCAAGCGACAGCTCGCAGAGAAGCAGGGGGCGAAGGCCAATGGCATGCGCGCGGCGGAGAAGACTAAGGAGCGGCTGGAGGTGACAGGGCGGCGCGGCCTCGCTCGTCTGTCAAGGCTGTGTGGTGGAAAGCGCACCCATTGCACCACAGCTCGCTGTGCCCTGCAGAAGGGACATCAGCGACGGCCGTTGGAAACGCAGCAGGGCAAGCATGCAAAGAAGACGCAGGGAGCGCTGCAGGCGGACAAGCCGAATCCCCGCGCACAGGCGGGGGCGGGGGCGGTCACAGCAGGGCCGGGGCCGAGTGCGGGGGCCACCCGCCCTGGGGTTACCAAGGCCCCCGCAGAGGAGGCGTCGTCGAAGACGAGGCAGCCGCTGGCAGCAGTCAGGTGATGGGGTTGCGGCTGTTGGCCTGGGACGGCCTTTGAGACCTACGGAGGGGCCTCGGCTGCAGCAGCGCTGACAAGGGGTCTTCCCGCCATCACTGCAGTGGCAACATGGCCGGGGGCAAGGGCCCGGGGATGCCATTCAAAA
The DNA here is from genome assembly GCA_958009085.1 of Protoeuglena noctilucae. Lineage (NCBI taxonomy): Eukaryota > Viridiplantae > Chlorophyta > Pedinophyceae > Marsupiomonadales > Marsupiomonadaceae > Protoeuglena > Protoeuglena noctilucae. Next base: position 1,196,383 of record OY253670.1, on the reverse strand, counting down.
AGCCGTTTGCCACGGTGGGGCCACCGGTCCGCCCCGCGGTCCTCTCGCCACCCGCACGTGGCTTGGCTCCGTCGGCGGCTCAGGCAAACAAGGCTGTGCCTGCGCAGGCGGAGGTCCCAGCCGCGGCCAAAGCAGCGCCGGCAGAGAAGCCTGCTGCGCCCGCCCTCGCCCCCGCGCCTGGTGGCGCCCCCAAGGCGGCAGGCCCGGCACGCGATGTGCGGCCAGAGGACGAGGTGCAGGAGTACCCCATGTCGCCGTACCACAGGTGCGGAGCCGGCTGTTCTTGACCGATTGCTGCAGCACACGTCTGCGTCGCCGCCACACCGTCGTGTGGCATGTGGGGGTCCGCGTATGCCCGTCAACGCTGACCGCTCTGCCCGGCTCGTCTTTGCCCAGTGACTCGGAGGAGAGCGAGGAGGGCGCGCTTAAGAAGCCCGTGCCCCAGTGGGCGCGTTCGTACGTCCTCAAAGAAACTTTGCACGAGCAACGCAAGGTCGACCCGGACACCGTCTTCCGGTGCCCAGGAGGGTCGACTTGTGACCTCGAGGTGAGGAGAGCTCCGCGCACGACTGCATACGCGACACGGCAGCACCCCTGCAGCGGCCAGAGCGCCGCTACAGGCGGGACCCTGCTTTTGCCTTGCCACTGGTCGCGAGTACGCCAACCGCGCTGGCCCTCCTGCAGGTGGTGTTCGACTACAGCAAGTACTTCGGCAACCCCTCGGACCCCCGGATGGCCAAGAAGCGGCACCCCCGCCAGCGCACCAGCAGCGGCAACTGGGCGGCCGACTGCCCAGACCTCGGCGCAGGGCTCGCGTGAAACGGGGCCACGTCACGCTGGGCCCTCCCCGGTCACGCGGTCCCTGTCTTGCCTGGCGAGCAAACTTCAACTCCGGGCCATCACATGAGAGTTTGCGGCGTTTGGGTAGCACATGTCGTCTGCGTGAGCCGGCTGCTCTAAGCTTCTCAGCCACGGCAGCCGCGCTGAAACACTGTTTGAGCTGGCGAAAAGACAGCACACCCTCGAAAAGAGTAGCACGCGACCTCACGCGAGCAAGGTGCAGGTCTGTGCTCGAATCTCATGCATCATGGGAACGCAGAGGGCCGTGTGCAAGTGGGGCAAGACCAGCACCCGAGGCGGGCCAGTGAACTGCCTTGATGGCCTGCAGCTCCAGCACCTCAAACCGAGGTGGCGCGGTGTGAAGGGGCTCTCAAGCCGAGAAGCACCTGCCGATGAGGCGGCCAGCCGCGGGCAGGCAGTCCCTGCGACTGGCGCTGCGGCTGGGCGCCGGCACCGCCTCCCCGCCGCTGGCGCGTGCGAGGCTGTCGAGTCCCTCGGGCAAGTCGATAGGGTGCAGGTCCCGGTGCTGCCGGGGCATGAGCGGGTCCACATCCAGCATATGCAGGCCCCAGAGCTGGCCCACCATCTCCAGAACCATGTCCTTCGGGAGCGAGGCAAACATGATCAGCCCGCTCTCGTCTGCCTCCTCCACTTCCTGGGCACACGGAGGCGGTGGGCGATGGGGTGGGTGGTGCCCTAGAGAGGCCCACGCTGGCGAAGAGTCACGATGCATCGCAGCACTACAATGCTGCAGTCAAGTCTCAAAGACAAACGCATGATGGAGAGCCTGTGATCATCACGTGCATGAGGCCAGAACTGCTCATGACGATGGAGTGCGGTGCTGGTGCTGGTGACGCCTGGGCTCACCGACACGGAGTCGACGTCCATGCTTTCCCCGGAGCTAAACGTGACAGAAGAGGAGAGGCTGTTGCTGGTGCCGCTGCGCTTGTGGGTGGCGAGGAGGGCGTCGGCCTGCATGGCGTGCTCCTGATCCACCAGGGCCTGCAAAGGGGCGACAGATGGGTAAGGGAGTTGAGCACATCGAAAATGACAGCCTTAACTTGTCGGGGAACCTCAGGCCTCGCCGTGTTAGGGCCGCGGCTTGTAGGCCGCCCTCGCACACAGCACGCACGCTCACCTCGCTGACGGCCTGGGCGCGGTGGTAGCACAGCAGCAGCTGCTGAACTTCCCTCTTGAACGACTCCGGGAACATGTGGTGCGTGCGCTCGGAATAGGGCGGCATCTGCAGGCGACGCAGACGGCGCTGTGGAATCGCACTCCGGGACTGCTGCGGCATCGGTGCGTGCGCTGGGTCGACCCACCGGGCGGCACTCGCCTGCGGCGCGTCGACGATCTGCAGAGTCTGCTTGTCCTCCTTCCCCACGCAGATCTCCTGCAGGGCGTTCTGGCAGTCGGACTGGAAGCACGCCCGGGTCATGTCGTCGGTACGGCGCACGATCCAGAAGTGGCCCACCCACGTCTTGTACAGCGCACTCTGGCCGGGCGTCAGCACGCTGTAGACCACCTCAGCGCCCTTGTAGTCGATCCAGATGCACCTGCAGAGGAGGCAGACGCCAGCATGTATGAGGGACCCGCCGCTGGGTGGGTGGGAGCGCACTCTGCACCCAGCCGGGCGCGTCTTGCATCAATACAGCGTCGCCTCGACAGTGCATGTGAGATTGCTGCGCAAGGCCACGCACCGCACGCTCGTGCTGAGCTGGTTCGTGAAGTGAATGAAGGCCTCCTTCTTGCTCGAGCCGCTCTTCGCAAAGACCTGCATGCGGAGAGGCGTGCGTTTCAGTGTCGCAGCACTTGCAATTGCGCGGCTCTCGCGGGAACGCGCGGGCAGCGGCGGGGCAGCGGCGGGCAGCAGCTGCACCTTGACAATTTGCTTGTCTCCGTCGCTTCCTGCGGGAATTTAAAGGGTCATGGACCGATCAGAGCGCATGTAATGGTGTTCGTTCAGGTTGTGGGGCCGTGAAAAGAGCCAAGGGCATCCCGCAAAGCCCGCCATATTCCGTTGCGCGGGCGCAGCAGTCGAGGCCCGCCGCGTCGCTCACCCGGCGGCCAGAAGACGGCATCCAGCTCCCGGTCGTCCGTCGAGTCCCGGAGCCTCCACTCGGTGCGCATGTCGACCTCGCTGAGGTCCTGGAGCTCCCGCGCGGCCATGGCCAGTGTCGGGGTCGCCGGGCGGACGTGCACGTCCTCGAGGGTCGTTGCGGGTGGAGAGCGACCCCTGACGAAACCTCGATTAGCCTCCGAGAAGAATCCAGCGCAACCCGGGGCTAAACGCCCCCCTCCGCGCGGAATGCGGGACGGTCCCGGACAGACTCCCGCTGCACTCGGGCCGGGACCCGTGCGCCACGGCGTTGACGTGCGCGCTCTTAAATCGCTTGGTATTTCGATGCGGGACGCAAGGCGCCCTGCTCACGGTGGGCGCGCGGGTGCAGCAGGCGAAGGAGGCGCAAGGTGCCCGTGCTAGCGGTGACCTGCCGGAAACGCAGGGAGTCGGGAGGGACTAGGTCGCGTCTGCGGCGCGAACGCAACCCGCGGGCGCGATGAGAGCGCGCGGGCAGCTCGGGCCAGTGCAACGCCAGTCGCCTGCAGTGGCGCTAGGAAGGGGGCTTGGCGTACGTGACCCGGAGCTCCCGGCCCATAAAGTCCGTGCCATCTAGCTGCACAGCGGCATCCAGGCCGTCCTCGGAGCCGAAGTGGACGTGCGCGAAGCCGCGGAACTCGCCCGTAGCCTTGTCCATGTGCATGCGCACCCTCTCCACGTCCAGACCCTGACCCTGTCGTTTAGAGATAGCGCCGTAGGTCAGAGATGACGCCATGGGGGCGGGTGCTAGTCAGTGTCGCCGGTGGCGACACCACCGGCATGCACGCACGGGCACGCACCGTGAAAATCCCAGTCACGTCCTGCTCGGTCGCCGAGAACGCCAGGTTCCCCACGTAGGCCACGTTGTACCCCGGCGTCTTGGCAGGACCCCCGGCAGACTTCCTGTGGTCGCCACGGCAGAGGAAGGGAACTCGCACACGGGCACTTGGAGCCGCACTTGCGGCGTCCCCGCCTCACACCGAAAGGCACCTCTTCGGGGTCGTGGCAGCCGGCCCCTGGCCGGGCTTGTTGTATCGCTTGACCACCAAACGCTTCCCCTCGCAGTCCTCGCCGTTGTACTTGAGGGCTTCCTCGGCCTCAGCCTGGGACTGAAACGTGACGATGGCGATGCCCCTGAACCTCCCCGTGTCGGGGAACGTCATCAGATCCACCTCCTCGACCGGCCCACAAAACTCCCAATACTGCGAGGAGGGAGAGGTGCCACTCTCTTTGCGGAGAGAACCGACGGCATGCTGAGGGTTGGGGGCGCAGACAAGCAGGCCGACGCTCACCTCCTTGACCCTCCCAGCATCCCACGTGAACGGCATGCCCCCAATGTACAGCTTGCGCTGAGCAACGTCGCCCTGGCCTGAAGCATCGTCCCCGTTTGGGCGCTCGACCCCCGGCTGGGAGACGGGCGGCGGCGCTTGTCTCCCTTGCGACGAGGTGGATGAAGACGTCGTGGAGCTGAAGCTCGAACTTGAACTTGAACTGGTGCTAGTAGCGAGGGAGCTGCTGGCCTCCTCGTCGCCCGAGGATGCGGAGCCGCCTCCCGAACTTGTCGAAGTGCTGCTGCTGTCCGCGCCTCGGCGATGCCTCCGCCGCGGGGCAGCCGCCGAGATGCTCTTATCCTCTTTCTTGTTACCATTGTCGACGGCAACGCGCGGGGCCTTCCCCACGCCCTGCAAAGCATGTGACAACTTTGCTCGCTTTCAGCAAGCAGCCTCAACAGCCTCGGCCACTGCGCCATCCTGGAGGCGAGCAGACAGAGGAAGAGGCAGACATAGGAGGGATCAGTAAGCCGCGTCAGCAAGCCGCCTGCCGGCTCAAGCCCTGCCGGCAGCACACGTGCTCCACTTTTCACCGAGTGACACCGCCGCACCTCCTTAGCCCCTTGGCCCGCAAGTATAATCGTGTCCGTAGTAACCTCTGCCGGTTCCAGATCTTCTTCGGCGATGTACACCCCTCTCCCTCGCTTCCTGCCGCTGCCGCCGCCCATTTGTCGCCCAATACACCCGGGACAACCGCTCGGTCCGCAGCTTCAAGTGCTAATTTCTGCCGCGGGCCCCGCTAGCGAGAATTAGCTGTCCACGGGGGGGGCAGGACCCAAGTGCTTTGCGAGAGGGGGCACTCCGGGCGGCGGCCGGGCTTCCTTGACCTCCTGAAGGCGGCGACCGCCGCGAACTGAGCCCTTGGTGAACCCTCGCTGCGCGGAAGAGCGAGGAACCCAGTATCAGCACTCGGTGTCAGCAAGCGGTGCCGGCGGCAGGCGCACCGGCGTGGCTCCTCACCAGCGGATGCAGGAACGACTTCTCAAAGTCTCGGCTGTCGTCCACCTTGACGGACGACGGCATCTCATCGGGCACCTGCAATGGCGAAGGACCCGCGTTGAGCACCACGCGGCCGCAGTTGGGGCCGCGGGTGGAGCGGCACTCCCTTGAATCATCGACCTCACCCGCACGAGGAAGGTCGCCCCGAGGGGCGGGATGCGCGTGGGCGCCTCCTCCGTGTACGAGACGGTGGGGTTGCCGATGGCGTCGCTGGCGGGCCGGCGCCAGGCAAACATGTCGGTCCCTTTGAACTCCTCCGGCCACGCCAGCAGCAAGTCGCGGCCCCCCGGAGCGTAGGCGCTGGGGATTTCGAGGACGTCGTGCTGCAGGTTGCGCTGCAGAAGCGCGCCCTTCTCGATGTTGATGCGCGAGATGTTGCGGCCAGGGGAGGGCGGCCCCGAGCCACTCTGCGAGGCCCGCAGCTGCGCCTGCACCTGCGAGCAATGAGCACGAACCAGCGTGAGACGGGGCTGAGGTTTGCTGACCCCTGAGGCCACGCATGGCAGCACCCGCCCCATGAGATTCACCTCATATGGCGGCAGTCGCTCCCACACGGCAAGGCCGTTCCCCTCCCGAGTGGCGAGGAATCGGCCATACGGCCGCGGGAGGCCGTTGCCCCCGACGCTCGAATTGGCCAGCGCGGCAAAGTCCGTCCGGACGGTGGGGGCGCTCTCTTGGCCCTGCAGCTTGGAGGCCGTTCCCAGCGCAGAGCTCGTCACCGCGTGCGCCGAAAGCGCGCGACTCCCGTGCACCTCCACTCCGACACTGACGACCGGGGCGGCTGCCTGGGCCCGAGCCTGCGGTACGGCGGAAAGGTCCTCTCATGCTAGCGCGCATGAGTGGCCGGGGGTTCGTCAGGCCGTTTTAGCTGCCAGTAGATGCGTGCACTTGCCGTCATAACTCTCACAGACGCCGCCTGTGCGCTCCTTGGCCCTGCAGATCCCGGGCCACTGGAACTCTCGCCCCGGCCCTGCGTGCATGGCAGCACTGCTATGTGACCCGGCGTCAGCAGCGGCGGTGGCTGCCGGGATGGCCGCGAGCCCGAACAGCGTCGCCGGGCAGCGCACCTGGACCTGGTTGGCAGAAGACGGCTGGCGGGTCGCGTCGCTGACCCCTGCTGAGACGGGGACCCCACTGGGAGGCGGGGCAGCGGCGGGGCCCGCGCTGCGCTGAGCCACCGACGCCCGAAGCACCTCCGCGTTATGGCGCGTGATGTTGGCCTGGTGGAAGCCCATCAGAGCCACGGCAGACGGGATGGTGGGCGCGTGCCCGCCGTCAACCATCGTGGAGACCCTCGGTGCGTCGGGCCCCGGGCCCCATGCACTGGAGAGAAGGTGTCTGAGTTCTACTGCGGGATGCGCGGGTCCGCATCCGTCATGAGGCGGCGCGCGGACCAAAGATCAGCAACGACCACGGACGGGCTCCCTGGAACAAAACAGGCCTTCGCACCACTCACCGCTGCAAACGTATGAGAGAGTGACCTTTGGTGAGCCTTGCCTAGGGCGTCGGTCCAGGGAGCGCCGCGGTCACGGTCACGCCAACGTCATCGCATGTGGCATTCTTGACGGGGCCCCTGCGTGACGCGAAGATGCGGTGCGACGCTGTGTCAGCCAGACAGCGATGAAAAGAAGCGGGATCGAACGTATCCCAGCGCATGCGATGGCAGGGAGAGCACCTGGGGAGGCGTGGCGAGATGCGTACTGTTCTCCGTCGCACCGCACGAGGCTGGGTAAGAACGCGCTTTGGAGCCGAGAAGACAGTCTTTGCGGCACACAGACGACGGTGGCGGCGGCAGCGCGACACCCAAGCGGCTGGCCAGACGTGGACACACCCGTCACTGGCGGGGCGGGAATTTTAGTAATGCTTGAGAGTCTCGGGCCATGCAGAGGCGTGCGATCGTGGAAGCGACGAAAGGACCATCTGTCCATCCGAGCGCGCCACCCGTTCTCCAGAGTTGGGCAGGGAGCGTGCAGTCGAGCATCCTCAGCGACTACATCATCGGGCGGTCCCTGCCCATGTTCTTCTTCGACCTGACGACGTGGGGCGTGGTGGGCCTGGTGGCGTTCGTGACTGTGAGCAAGGGAGACGTCCGTCACTTCTCCCGGTGCGTCCCAGCGCGACCCGCGGCGAGCGCAGGGCCCGTTTCGGCCGTCACAGCCGATACCGCGGTGGATGACAACCTCCGCAGGGGTCTGGGCTACTACACCGGGCGCGCGATTGGCTTCTTCCAGGTGTTCCGCGAGAGCTTCCTCAGCAACTCGCCCCTGTGGCAGCTCCACAGCGAGCTTTCGCAGAGCGTCATGCAGCTGCATGCCGTGCGGTCCGATTTCCGGCAGACCACCCAGGGCTTCGGCGCTGCCGGGCACCGGCTAGCCGCGGGGAGCGCCCACGTGAGTTTGTGCTGAGGCCGTCGTCCCTGCTGACCCCGGCCAGTGCTTGGACCTCACCCGCCTTTCCCCGCTCTGCATGCTCGCGCAGGGCGACGGCACGGAGGGGCGCCCGGGAGACCGCAGCCCAACACAAGACCCGTTGCCGGACGCTGGCACCCCTCGTATGTGGAGGCCGCCTCTCTGTTTCGTGTCTTTGCGATGCATCACTGGCCTCACCGCGCCAGCGCCGTGCCCTGCCTTCGCAGGTGCTGGCCCATCGGCAGCGGCGCCGCGGTTCGTGCCGGGGATGTGGGAGCGAGCAGGAGCCACGGAGACTAGCAGGTCACCACCCCTCCAGGGCTCCCCTGAGAAACGTGCTTGGGACCCCGAACCGCCCGGGAGGCCGGTGGGGTACTTGGGGGTGTCGGCCGGGGAGCTGCAGCGGGCGAACCACCACACACAAGGGGTCAAGTGCGGATCGGACATCCTGGCGAGTGGTGCATGTGGGGCTGTGCGCGCGAATGGAGGCATGGGCCGGTAGCGACGGGGATGGCACGTTCCACATTCTGTGCCTCCCGTGGGCGCAGGCCGATGCGCTGGACGAAGAGGAGGTGGCAGTTCTGGCATCGCAGTACCTGCGCCAGATGGCCAGGCCGCCAGGGAGCCCCGAATCGCCCATGCCAGGGAATTCGGGACCGCGAGAATGAGCAGAGAATTGAACACGCCAGGGCTAGCACTAGTGTTTCCATGCGAGGCACGCCATCTGCCCACCCGTGAAGACCTGCGGGGGCGGATGTCATCCCACATTTTCGATACTTGCTTGAAGTGCACCGACACAGTTCGAGGCTCGTGAGCTCGAGGCTCGAGCGACAGCGGCCCAGCGTAACATCAGCACAGACTTCGGCAGTCTCGGCCGCCCACCTGCACCATGTGCCGCGCCTCGCACGTGATGTCGTACGCGAAGTGCTTGCCCACCACGACGTGCCATGAACTGCCAAACTTCTTGTCCAGGTTCTCCTTGATCAACTGCGAATCACAGGGTGGGCCATACAGTGACGCGCGCCACGGGCTCCCTGCGGCCCTCGAGCCCGCCCCCGCGCAGCGACTCACGTTTGACGACTTCTCGTAGTCGTTGGCGTACTTGCCCTCGGTGAACTGGACGATGATGTCGACCACCTCGTCCCTCATCTCCATCACCATGTTGCTCGACTTGACCAGAGGGTCCTTGGCGATCTTGAAGTACTCGTCCAAGTCCTTCGGCAACTCAAACTCCTCCTTCGCCATCCTCGGACCTCTGCGGCGACACGAGCCGGCGCTGAGGGCCTCCCGACCAGCTCGAAAAGCACAGGAGCAACGGCCCTGCGACCCCGCTCCGCGCGGTGGTTGCAGCAGCTCGCCTTCAGCACCCCCTGCGCGATACGCGTTGTTGTGCCTCAAGACGAGGGACCCGGGCCGCGGCGAACTCGTATGGCTTCGGAACCGCTAGCGCAGGTGGGAACTGCATGCGAGGGGCGTCCTCGTCCTGCGTGGGGCGAAAAGAACCCGCGATTCCGTTGCTGCCTACTTGCGACGAATTCAAACAGGATAATGGAAACGCGCGCATGCCGGGGAGCAGCATAAGGCGCTGTTCATCGGAAGCGCTGCAGTGGCAGCGCCCCCGGCTGAGAAACACCTCCGCCGCGACAGCGGCATCCTCTCCACGACCTCTTAGCAAGCACAGGGGCAGCCGCACCGTCCACGGCGCTCGCCTCACCTCAAAGCTTCTCTCTGAGAGAAGTGGGACAGATGAGCAGGGCGAGCGCAGATGCGGATCAATGAGTGTGCAGGTACGCGAGGGAAGCAGGAACTGACAGTGCTCCTCTCGCACCTCGTCCTATCAGCTGGCAACCGCGTGCAGCGCCAGCCAATGCTGTGTTCATGGACTCGGACCCAACCCAGCGCGAACCAATCGGCAAATCTCAGCTTGTTGGCTCGACACCGCGCCGTCGTGACACCGCGCGAGGTATTGGCCAGGCGGATCCCCCGGAAAGGGCCCTCGAAGCGGACACGATCTTGCCATGCAGGCGTCTTGCCTGGGCCGCTCGACGGTCGCATCCCCCTTAACCGCTTGGAGCAGAAGCGGGGCACCCCACGCTGCGCGCGCATCCTCGCGCCCCATCGCCCGTGTGCGGGCTGAAGGTGCCTTATCGAGCGGTGGCAACCGCGAGCGCGCGATTGGCGAGGATTTCGCCCATCAGCGGTGCCAGATGAGCCCAAAAAGCCTCGCTCCCCGCTCTGGCTGCAGGACCCTCGGCAGACGCGCCGGAGAAGCCATCCACATCGGTCCCGGACCAGCAGGAGCCGGAGCCTCTCTGGGCACGCAACGAGGGCAAGAAGAAGGTCACAGGGCGTGCCGGCGATGCATCTGCGACGAGACGCAGGATCTTTGCGGCAGCTGTATCATCCTTGGCTGCCGTGCGTGCCTGCAGGAGGCAGAGGGCGTCCCGTTCGGTGTCTACCTGATCGCATCCGTGCTGGTGGCGATTGCGGCAGTCGGGTCTGGTAAGAGAAGGAGTGCGTTGCACGGCGTCGGTTGCAGCAACCTCCCCAGAGGGCCTGCATCACCAGACGTCTGCCCCTGCCCCCGCCCCACCGCTCGCAGTGTTTGAGATCACCGCCCAGCACGCGCTGTTTGGCGTCATCCCGCCCGAGAATCCCCTCTGGCTGCCCATCCTCGGCTTCTTCGCGGCTACGGGCCTCCCCACCTCGGGCTTCCTGTTCTACCGTGCCATCACCAAGGCCAACGAGGCCGCCGACCGCATGGACCGCTTCGATGGCGTCTGACGCTGACTCGCAGTGACGCGGTGCGGACGAGGGCCACGGTCACGGCGTAACCGTGCAGCGAGCAGGACGCCTCGATGCAGCATGGTTTGCCACTGACTCATGTGCTAACGGCTTGCGCTGGGTGTTTTGAACGCTTGACCTAACAAAACATGCGAGGGCGCGACGCAGCAGGAATGGATGCTTGCAGACCTAAGGCGTCCGGTAACGGCGTGTGATTCCCTTGCGGTGATGGTGGAGGGTGTAATCGGCACCCCTGCTCATCCACCCTCACTCCGCCTCACATCTTTCCTCTCCCTCCTTTCCTTCTTCTCTCGCTTCTGCTTCTTGTCCTTCTTCTCTCTCTTCTCTCGCCTCCTCTCTCCCTTGTCCCGTTTCTCCCTCTTCCCGCCCCGGCTGCCACAGTCATCGCGGTCGTCGCCACGGCCCCTCCCCGACCCGTCATGGCTGGGCGAGCATGACGGCGACCGGGATCTCCGCCGCTTGGAACCCCGCTCGCGACCCTCCCTGCCTCCTTGGCCCCAGGCATCCCCGGCCGCACTCCGCCCCTCCAGGTAACGCTCGCCTGGCGCCACGCTCACGTCGCCCACGCGCCCCGGGCGGATGCCGCGTGACGCCAGCAGAGCCCTGCGATCGGCCGGGGTCAGACATCAGCGCTGCGACGACCGCGGGCGACACAGCGACCCCGTGGGGCCAATGCTAGGGACGGACTCCCTCACAACCTGCCCCAAGCCCCCCGCACTCACCGCTCCCGCCGCGCCTCCTCGCGCTCGCGCCGAGCCCGCTCCATGCGCAGGTCGCTCTCCGCCACGGCCCCGACGGCCAAGGGTCCCCCCGACGCAGACGCCGCCTGCCTCTGCCGTGCCTCGGCGTCACGTCGTGCGGCGTCGAGCTCCCGCCGCGCCTGCAGCGCCATCCCGCCATCCACCCACCACGGCTCGTCCTGGCCCAGCTGGCGCCCCAGCCGGAACTGCGCATCGAACCGCGCGTCGGACGTGCGCTGGTCTTCGCGGCCCCTCCGGCGCGCCTCCTCGCGCTTGGCCTCCGCCACGGCCTCGTCCGGGCCGTTCCGCGCGTCCGACAGCCCGAACAGGTTGATGTGCTCCTTCCCCAGGCCCAGGTCGAACCTCCCGTCGCCACGATCGTCCCCGTCCCGCGTCAATGGCTCGGCATCCTGCTCGTCGACGCGGACGAGGCCCCCCGACTCGCGCTGCAGCTCCTCCGCGCCGCGCACGCGCGCGAGCAGCTTGTTGCGCCGGTACTCCCGCTCGGCCTGCTCTTGCTTCTGCAGGCCGGGGACCGGGGCGGGGATGTCGGTGGTTTGGAGGCACGTGGGCCGCAACGCGCAACATGGATCGATCGAACGGAAGTAGTGATAGAGCGTATGGCATTGAAAGTCACGGCCCGGTGCTTGATGCGACCGGGGGGCACTCCGACTGGTCACCATCATGCTTGACCTAAAGTGGGCGCCCCGCGCAGCACGCACCTTGCGAATGGCCGCCTGCTCCTCCGCGTGTTTCTTCTCATCCTGCAGTACCTTTTCTCTGCGAGGACGGGGCGGCGACTGCAGCGGTCGCGCTCAACGGGAGCGTAACAGCTAAGGCCCTTGGCACAAGCAAGGCGACCTCGTCCATGATCCAGCGCCCACAACGAGGTCGAAGTCCCACTTCTCAATAAAGTGAGGCAGAGGCGCGCTACCAACGGCGGGGAAATAGCCGGCGGTCGAGCTGACGTGGCCCGCCCTCACCGGTTGTCCTGTCGCCATACGTTCCAGCGCTTCTGCGGCAGAATGTTCAGGCCTCCGTGTCCCCCCATGTCGCTGTATCAATGACACCCTCGGGGCAACCCAAACGGTAGCCGCTGTCTCGCTGTGGCCCCGCGAAGGTCGCGTCAAAAGCTGGTATACCGCGGCACAATGGGACCGAGGCACGAACGCGCGAAATCCAGGGTGCCGGAGATGGCACAGTTCGCGAAGTAGAACGCCGGGTGGCCGAGCAGCGGCGCCACCGCGGGAGGGGCGTACTGGACCGCCCCCATTCCTAGCCTCCGACCTCGCAATCACTGTGGCCTTGCACGCGCGCTCGGGGAACTGGCAAGCTCAACTTCAACGCGAACGCTGGGCCCACGATGATTCACTGAGTCCCCTCGGCCAGCGGTGCCACTGCCAGACCATGCGGTACTTGCAAACGGTGGGACACGCAAGCGCAAGCGCGACCAGGCCGCTCGATGGCCGTTACGCGCCCGACGCCTCCTTGGCCAGGATCTTGGCGATGTACTCCTCCAGGGTCATGCCCTTGGCCGCCGCCTTGGCGCTCAGCGCGGCAAGCAACTCCACCTCGCTCTGCCCGTTGCCGTTGCCGTTGGCCTTCTTGGCCCCGGCCGCAGCCGCCGGCGCCGCAGCCGCCGGCTTGGGCGCCGCCTCGGCGGCAGGGGCCGCCTTCTTCACGGGCCGCGCAGGCTCCGGGGTGACATACGCGTAGGAGGCCGCAAACTGGCGGATGGCGTCGAAGCCCTTGCGCGACACAAAGTCCCCGAAAGCCTCCCCGGACCGGCGCTGGTCACGCCTGCGCAGGGACGGCGTGCCGAGGCGCGGCGGTCACGGCGGCCTCTCGCAATCACTCAGCGCAGCGAACAGCACACGGGCATCAACCGTCGCACCGAAAGCGCGCCGGCGCGCGCGCGGGCCTCACCAGAAGGCCAGGGCGGGCTCGATGGCCCTCTCGAGGTCTTGGATCTTCATGCGCTCCTCAAACACCTCCGCCAGGCGGGTCTGGTTGGGCGCGCCGCCCAGCCACAGCTGGTACGAGTTCGGCCCGTCCCCCACGAAGCCCATCTCCGCCATGTAGGGGCGCGCGCAGCCGTTGGGGCACCCCGTCATGCGCACGACCAGCGTGTCCGTCTTCAGGCCCAGCTTCTGCGGGAGAGGAAGCGCGGGCGACAGGCGTTGATCGGCCTGTGCTCTGTCAGGCAATGCGCCCCAGTCGCGCGGCTCGCGTCAGCGCGCCCCTCGCCTCCATGAGGGCGCGGATGCGCTTGTTGATGTCCGGGAGGGTGCGCTCGGCCTCCGTGACGGCCAGGCCGCATAAGGGCAGGGCGGGGCAGGCCATGGAGGAGGCCTCGATGGGGTCCCACTGGTCGAGCGGCACGAGGCCGGCGCCCGTGAGGGACGCCTCGATGTCCTGCTTCCAGGCCCCCTCGATGTTGGTGAGGATGAGGTTCTGGTGGGGCGTGATGATGACGGGCAGCTCGTAGCGCTCCACGATGGTCCGGAGCACCTTCTTGGCCTCGCCCTTGATGCGGCCGTTCTGCACGTACACCCCGTACCACCACTTGCCCTGCCCGTCCTCGCCCCAGCCCAGGTAGTCCTTGAACTCCCACGGTGGCAGGGGCCGGAAGGGCTCGAACTTCTTCCCGAAGTACGTCTCCGCCACCGCCCGGAACTTGTCGATGCCCCAGCTCTCCACCAGGTACTTAAGCCGCGACTGGCGGCGGTCGTCACGGCGGCCGTAGTCCCGCTGCGTGGCCACGACGGCCTTGACGGCGTGGAAGATGTCGTCCTTGTGCACGAAGCCCAGCGCGTCGGCCAGGCGCGGGAAGGTGTCGTTGTTGCGGTGCGTCCGGCCCAGGCCGCCCCCGACCACCAGGTTGTAACCCGCCACGCCGCCGCGCCCGTCCGGGATCACCACGACGCCCAGGTCGTTGGTCAGGAGGTCGACCGAGTTGTCGCCCGGCACCGTCACGGCGATCTTGAACTTGCGCGGCAGGAACTGCGTCCCGTAGATGGGCTCGGGGGAGTCCTCGAAGTTGGTGCCGAACTTGTTGAAGGCCCTGTCCTCGGTCACCTGCAAGGCAGAGTGGAGCGGAGGTTGAGCCCGCGCGACTCTGCCGGGCCGGAAGACCTTGCCCCATGGGACTAGGCAAGCGGCGGCCATCGTCCGTCACCTTAGGGTTCTCCCGGCCCACGGACATGAACTTCTCGCCGTCGAGCCAGACGTCGTAGTAGGCGCCGGACTGGGGCGCGAGGAGGTCGGCGATGTCCTCGGCCAGCTGGGCGCAGTGGGCGTGGACAGCGTCGGCCTTGTAGACGGGCGGGGCGGCCATGACGTTGCGGTTCACGTCGCCGCAGGCGCCGAGCGTGGAGCCCATGGCCTTGACGACGGAGGAGAAGACCGTCTTGAGGTCGTGCTTCAGGACGCCGTGCAGCTGGTACGCCTGGCGCGTGGTCAGCCGCAGCGTGCCGTTGCCGAACTGCGGAGGGAGCGGGGGCACCGGTCGCGCCGGCCGGCGCGTCGCCCGGCGCGCATGGACATGACCTCCGCGCCGCACCTGGTCGGCGAGGTCGTCCATCGTCAGGTAGAGCTGGTTGGACACCACGCCCGCAGGCTGGCGGGTGCGCATCATGAACTGGTAGTACTTGCCGAGCCCGTAGTTGCGCTTGTCCCGGTCATCCTGCTGATACGAGCCGTGGAACTTGAGCAGCTGCATGGCCTCCTCGGAGACGAAGTTGTCGCCCGTGACGAGCTCCTCCATCAGCGGGTGCCGGAGGAAGTCCGACTCCTGCTTGATGATCTCCACCTGCGCGGGCGCACGAAGAGCACGTCATCAGCCACGCGGCGCGGCCGCAAGCGCCTGGGGGCCGGGCTCGGGCCGGAAATGCCCGCCGAGCAGAACATCTGGCCCCGTCCTCCCTCTGGGATGTCGGGACGCCAGTCACAAGCGGGGCTCAATCGACGAGAAACGCCAGGCGATGAGATGCAGGGGTGCCCTGCGTGCCCCACATGGGTCGGCAACGACAGGCGCTCCCGCCGCCGGTCCGCCGGGACGCGGGAGGGCCATCCGCAAGCCATACATGGCAAAGTTCATCGAACTGGATCCGAAGCGAGCGGCGTGGGGCGTCGCAGCAGGCACAAAACATGGGACTGACCGCCGAGGCGCGCCGGCGACTGGCGAGGGCCCAAGCCCGCACATCCACCTCAAACTTGCTGCCTAGAACGCGCGTGGGTACCCAGCGATCGCCGCAGGGACACACCCGGCGAGCGCGGGCCGGGCTCATCACACGCGCCGGCAAGGCCATCACCCCGTCGCGGAGAGCGAGCGGGACCTCGCGGGGCAAGCACAGCCCCCTTGACTCGCACATGTGCGCCCACTCGCCTTGGAACGCCGCGCCGGGTAGGACGTGGGGGGTTTGTTGGGCGTCGCCACGGCCACCGTCACGGAGCGTGACGCCGTGGACGGCTGGGACAGGACCTGCGTCCCCAGCCGCAGGCTCGAGCCTGCGAAGGCGCCCTTCATGTCGTTCCGGGTCCCTGGCGCGGGCCGGCGGCACAGGCGGGAGGCAACAGACGAGGACGCGCTCAGGGAGTGCGAGCGGACGGCCCAGACCTCCTGCACGCGTCAAGTGCGCGTTCCGTTCTGGCGCTGTTTGCCCATCGCGTCCACAGTGAAGCAGGCGTGGCAGCAGGTCAGGGCGCTCTGGCGTCAGACAACCTCGGGAAATGCCGAACGTCTGGGCGGCCAGGCTCGTCCCGACAGCCTCGACAGCGCGCCTTGCCATGTCTGTGTCCTGTCCAGCGCCCTGTTTCCCGGACTGAGCTCGCCAACTCGCCGGCGTGTCTTTGCGCTGCTTTCCCCCCACTTGTCGCCCGCCGACGCCGCGCAAACGGGCCGGGACTTCTCGCGATGGTCCATCCAAACCTGCCCCTGGCATCGGGGGTTCTATCTTGGGTCCCCGCTTGGTACGGCCTCGTACCCGCCTGCGGTCTCGTCGCTCTCCCGCACGTCCTCTATGCCCTGGTGTGGCTCCGCCCCGACGTCTGGATGCGGGTGTTTGGGAGAAACAACTCAGCTGTCAAGGCCCTCAGCAGCGCGGCCCACGTCCTCAAAGGTGCGTAGCCAATGGTCTGGCCTTTTCCCCCTCCAGCCGATGCATCGACCGGCGCATCAGGGGCATCCATCGGACACATAGTCGTGCATCCACCATCTGCGGGCTTCTTGCAGCACATCAAGCGCCTCCTTGGCTGGCTTTCCCGCGTCGGGATGTGAACTGCCTCCCTCCCCGCCGCGCCGCAGCGATCCAGTTTGCCGCCGCCGTCACATTCTACATGGTTCATGACCTTGATACGGACAAGCTGGCGTGGCCGTGGGTCTCCGGGTGCGCTGCCGCGCTTGCACCGGTGCCGTAACTGCGTCCCCGGGCAAGCCAGCAAAGTTTTTACCGCATCGCGCCGAAGCTTCGCAGGGTCTACCGCCGAGGACAGTTTCTCCCGGGACCCAATCCATGGCTGGCCCTCTTCCGCGGCCGCCTCGGGCCCCAACGGCTGCTCCCCGGGTTGGCGGGGGTCGCTGTCGGGGTCCTGGGCCTGGGCATGGCGGCGTACGGCCAGACGCTCAACGCAGCCGTCTTCGCGAAGCTCGGGGAGACGGGGACGTATTACGGCTGCCGTTTCGGGGAGAAGGTGCCCTGGGTGGAGGGATTCCCCTTCAACCACGTCTCGCACGCCCAGTACCTGGGGTCGGTCCTGACAGGTGCGTGGTTGCCTTCTCCTGCTCGCTTCGTGCAAGTGACCTCGCTCATGTGGCGGTCCACTACCGCACCGCATGGGAGACCTCAGTCGGGCGCTGTTGGGCGCCCAAGTGACGTCTGCGTGTCTCGCTCGCAGTCTGGGCCCCTCTGCTCGTGCTCGCCGACTACTGCGATCTCTGGGTGATCGGAAAGCTGTGCCTGTTTTGGTCGGCGTGCTACCTCACCACGGCTGTCGTCGAGGATACGGGAAGTCACGAGCCGCATGAGTTCGCTCTCCGGGACGAGACCGGGAGAAAGGGTGGGCCGAGGGGCGCCGCCAAGGGCAAGGGGGACTAACTCAGCATAGTCCATCAACTCGGGCTCTGTTGTGTTGTTGAATGGACTACACATACGCGCATCACGCCTCTACCCTAGTCTGTGCTTCCCAAGTCAAGGCACTGCTGCTGAGAATCATGCGGTGAATGCCTGCACTTGACATTCACCGGCCGGTTCAGGCGGTCTCCTTGGGCGGCCCGCCCCTCTGCGCAGCCGTGCGCGCGGCCTGCTTCTCGACGTACATCATGCGCAGGCGCACGATGATGAAGAGCACGAGGCCCGCCGTGGCGATCGACTGGACTCCCATGCTGAGGATGGCTGCACGCGGGGAGACGCACGAGCGGCCCCTCAGTTGCGCCAAGGGCAGCGGACGCATGGAACAGGCCGTGTGTGTGGGGCAATGACACCCAGTGACCCCCGCACTCACCCATGGCATCCGAGACGGCCTGCGACGTGCCGTACACCTGCTCGAGGCTGTACCTCTCCACCTGCATCTCCCCGTCGTACTGGAAGTACAAATCCAACAACGAAACGCAGTTGGAGTTGTCCTTGGCACCACACCGGGACGTGCTGTTGATAAAGCTCTCAAAATATTGCGGATCCGACTGGTTCAAGTTGTGCATGTAGCCCTGCCAGAGGCTCGTCGTGTCGATGTCCGACACCGTGGACACCTTGCTGCTGTCCAGCCGGCTGACCTGCATGTACCTGCGTGCGGGCACGGCGAGCGTGTTGCAGCGAGGGGAGGGCAAGGAACGGTGTCAGGACAGGCACGCGGCGCATCGCTCACTCGTACACGGTCCCGACGAGGTCCGCGGGGTTCTCGTGGTCCCCGTTGTCCTTGAACAGCTGCCTCTGCGAGCGTGGACCAGAGGGAGAGAGTCGGCAAGCAGCCACTGTTTTCTGTTCTGATAGAATGTTCTCGCAGCCCACGCGCCTGCTGGTATCGGAAGAGGTAGACGCCGTCGGGCTCGATAGCCGTCACGTTGGGGTAGGAGATGTCCCGGCAGCGGTCCAGCTCCGTGGAGTTCTTGGCGCTCACGAGCCAATCGGGCTCGCTTTTGGGGTCCGAGAGGTAGACCATGGCGGCCTGGGGAGGCAGGTTGAAGACGTTCTGGGGCGTGACGGAGACGTCCCGAGAGACGAAGAGGCGTACGCGGACGAGGCCGTCCTGGGGGCAGAGCAGAGCGGGACGGGCTCAGCGGGGGCGGGGATACGCGACAGGCCATGGCATCCGTGCAGATGCGGTGAGCAGTGGCCGTGGGCACCTTGATCATTTCAATCGTGCCCGTCGTGTTGGGGCCACTGAGCGGCACGTAGTAGGCAGACAAGTACGGCTGGCCACCCAGCCGGTTGTCACTGGGCACGGGCGGGCCCTTGAAGAACGTGCCAGTGTTGGAAGTGATGGCTGCAGAGGAGGCGAGCGAGGACTGCGGCATGTGGCAACGTGCACGGAGCAAGGGACACGTGAGCCAACAAGGCGCACAGAGGGCTCACATTGAGCGGCATCCGACGTGAGGTTGGCGGCCTGCTGGCCAGAGATGCCGCTCGGATAGAACCCGATGCGGCTCTCGGGGTTCGGGAACTCCAGGAACGCTGCGAGCAGTGTGTGGATTGCCAGTGAGGGCGGCAAGGCACGAAGGCCCGGCCTATCGGAGAAATACCGCAACAGCTCATCACCTGTCTGAGGTGCCACTGCCAGGCAGACGGTGATCGCCGGGACCGGCACGTCGAAGAACTCGCCATTGGAAGCCACATCGACCGTGGTGGTCACCGGGGCCATCATGCGCGCGCTCCGGTTGACCTTGTCGGCGAGGAACTTGATGTACCAGATCATCACACCTGCAGCACGAGCGGCGGGACCGTGGCGTCGCCGCGTTCGCGGAGAGGCGGGGAGCATGCCGGCGCATGTCGGCGCCTTGCCAAGTCGCATACGCACCCGTGAATGCGATGTAGCACAGGATGATGAAGTACGTGTGGTAGCGATCAAGACCGTATCCGAAGTTCTCCAGGTCCCTCGCGCTGCGAACGGCAAAGAATGGCGCGTTGCCAAGGCGCATTGGCGCGACGCGATGAACCATGTCACATTCATAAGGCCCTCAGCAACCAACCTGACCACTTTCGTGTACTTCTCGCGCTTTTGTACAGCCCAGAGGTACTCCTCGGGATCCTTGTGCTGCGGATGGAGAGCAGGCGGAGGTCAAAGCCCATGGCGACGTCTGCTCCACGGCAGCGGCAGAGCTGGACACAATCGACAGCTTTGTGTGCTTCATATGGCGATCGACCACCGGCGCGCATCGTTTCGCCCCGCACGGTACGGCAAGGCCGCCCGATGGCTCGGCCTGGCTCGAAGAGCCCAGACCTTGGGGCGCAACGCAGTCACGGACCTTCTTTTTCTCATGGTGGTCTTGCGCGGGCTGGCCGTCGGCCGTCTTCCCGGCCATGAGGCGCACCATCCCGCCCGCTGCGCGTCCACGGGGCGAACAAAGCCCTGGATGTCCTCAGGTGAGGTCTTCAAGTGTCGTCGGTCGTCGCGTGGGCGCCAGATGAGACGGGAGCCGCGCCCAACCTTTACCCTCCCCATTCTGTGCCAGCCCCCGCCCTCATTGCGCCATCACGCCGTATTTGTCGCTGAAATCGCGGTACTGCTTCTCATACGCCTTGGCCGAGGGCTTGGTCATGCTGCGGGGTCGCGGGGGGCCGGTCGTGGCGCGAGCGGCAGCAACCCAGCCCCTGCGCATCTGTCGCCGCGCAGTCCCGCACCTGAGCGCCCCCTCGAGGTCCCCCGCGGCCACGCGTTCCAGCTCCAGCGCCTGCTTTGGTCCCTCGTCCCCCGAGATGTCGATCGTGGCCATCAGCCTCCTGCACGTCACGAATATCTTCCTTCTCTTCCTCCAGCCCCACGGCTGGGATTTCCCAGGCGCCCTGACACACCTCAGTGGCCGCATCGCGGCCTCTTTTGCCAGGAGATACATGTCCGCCCCGCTGAAGCCCTCCGTGCGCGCCGCCACGTCCGCAAGGTCCACCCCCAGCGCCACTCGGTCCCCGAGCAGGCTCTCGAGCATCGCCTGGCGCCCCTCAGCCTCCGGCAGCGGCACCATGATGCGCTTCTCTAGCCTCCGCAGCATGGCCATGTCCAGCTCCCACGGCATGTTGGTGGCCGCGAGAACAAACACGAGCTCTTTGCCTCGCGCCAGGCCGTCCATCTGCACGAGGATCTCCGTCTTCATCCTCCGGCTGGCCTGCGTTCCAAGTCAAAATACTTCACCCACCGTGCCGCCAAGCTCGGATCCCCGTCGCTGAGTGCCGACCGCGCCACTACTCCTCACCTCGTGCTCCCCGTCACCTCCCCGCGAGGCCATGAGAGCGTCCAGCTCGTCCATGAAAATCGTGCTGGGGGCATGGTACCGTGCAAGCTCGAACAGCACGCGCACCAGCTTCTCCGACTCCCCCCGCCACTTGGAGATGATGGTCGAGGCGCTGATATTGAAGAACGTCGTGCGGCACTCGGTGGCCACCGCCTTGGCCAGCATCGTCTTGCCCGTCCCGGGAGGGCCGTAGAGCAAGATACCCTTCCACGGCGCCAGGATCCCTGCGGGGCGCGTCGTGCCGCGGCAGATGCGCAGCCGTGCCTCGCTAGTGCATGCCCGAGGCCCCTGCACTACAGCTGCTGCGTGTGCTATCGCGCACCACACACCCGTGAAGAGCTCCGGGTACTTGATGGGCATCACCACGGCCTCCTTGAGCAGCCTCTTCGCCTGACTCAGGCCCTTGATGTCCTCCCACCGCACGTCCGGGCTCTCCATGAAGATGTCCTTGGTGATGGTCAGCCCCAGCTCCCGCGACTCCCCTTGCAAGTACGCCGGGAGGGGCTTCAGCACCCTCCGCTCAAAGAACTGCGACGAAAGGCCTGAAGCGGCGGCTGACGACGCACCCAGGCGACGCACGGGGTGCAGCCAGGTGGCTCTCTGGCTTCACCGCAAACGTCAGTTGTACAGTCTCCATGTGCAAGACGTCTAGTTTTTGAATCTCATGCCGCACCCACCTCATTGGGGTCCTCCTCCCCAGCCCCCTCCCGCACGGCGCCCCGGTCCGCCTCCCTGGGCAGGAGCGGCATCGACGTGGCGTGCAGAGACAGGTCCCCCCCACTCTCCACACCCTGCGCCGGTCCCGCCGGCCTCGGTCCCCCCTGCCGCGGGTCCACCACCGACCCCGCCACCCGCACTCCGCCCACCTCTGCCGGGGGCTGCACAGCATCCATGGCCTGCTTCCTGCGCTCCAGGGCCTCCTGGCGCAACGACTCCTGCGACGCTTGCCCACGCAGACGACGTTCCCTCGCCACCGTGAAGCCTGCACGCGCGACATGAGGCTGGGCGTAGTCCGGCCCGTCACTGGCAGAAAAGTCACCCAAGGCTGAACTTGATAGCATCTCTGTATTCCGAGGCCTGGGCGCCCAGTGCGGCAGTCATCAAATCCCTCACCGGAGGCTGGCGCAGGTGCACCTGCACCACCCTCCTCGGAGCTGGGCCTGGACTTGAGGGATGGAAGCCGGGACGGGGGGGGTAGCCCTGCGAGAGTTGCGAGGAAAGGGGCTTAGGCAAGAGGTGCCTGAACAAGTGAACGTGCTGCTGCGGGTACGCGGTCGCCATCCCGCCTGTGCCCGTCGTCTCTGCACCCCCGCCGCGGTCCTCAGGCCCCACGCGCCGCACGAGCTTCGGCCGCCTGCCGAACTTCATCTCGTGGAATTCCTCGAACTCCTGAACGATCGTCGCCAGGTCGATGTTGTCCGCCGCGTCGAAACGGTCCAGGCTCACGTGCGACTCGGCCTGGGCATGCACGCGACGCCCACAGCTTCGCCCTCTGTCGCCGTTGCCTCGCCTGTGCTCTCGCAATCTATCGGCCACCGGCCACAGGGTAGCTGCTCCTGATCGCGAGCCTTCCGCGGCCCCGCACCTGCAGCCGCTCGAGCGCTCCCAGGTAACCCGAGTCGAGCAAGTGTCGCATGACGAGGACCAGGGTGTTTCGGCGCCGCTCCTGCTTCTGCCGCTCTTCCGCATCTCGAGCCTTGCTGTTGACTCTGATTGCTGACAGGGTGGCCATCGCTGCAGCCGCGCAGGGCGCTAGGGACGGGCGATCGTGGCAAAAGTTGGAACCGTGCGTGCCCAGAGGATCGCCAGCAATGCTCAAGTCCTGGTAACCAACTCTCTCGCAGGAGATCGAGCGCGTGTGCTGATATGGCGACTCTTTGCGTCCCGTCCTCATTCCAACTTTGCTTCCTGCGACGAGGGCCTCCCCGACTTGGTGTCTTAAACATCGCTCGGGCCGATTCACGGGCGGAGACGACGTAGAGGTTGACCGAGAATCACATGCAGACAAGGCCACTGTGAGTCGACGGGGCAAGGCACGTAACAATGGACGTGGACGACGAGCGAGAAATATGCGCCTTCCGAGCGGGGAGGATGACGTTTGCGGACAAGAAGCTGGCGGCAGACCCGCGAAAAGGGCAGTTTCGGGTCGCGGAGGTGCGAACACAGCGCATCGGGCCTCCTCGGGCCAGGCATTGACGGTTGCCTGTTCGACCTCCCTGCCGTTGGAAATCCCGCCTGCACCTGGCGTTTTGCGCAGATCTCGGGCCTCGTGCATATTCAGTGGTTCGAGCGCAAGGAGGATGGATCTCTTTCGGCAGATGCGGAGGAGGACCAGGTCGTCTTCGAGGGCGAAGCGCAGTGAGGCTGGGGCGAGGGACGCCGACTCGCATCCGCGCCAACAGTGCGGCAATTGGCATCGTTGACTCCCACATTACCACCTGCGTCGCAGGATTGAGATGATTAACTCCTCGGCGCGCGTGTTTGCCGTGAAGTTCGCTGAGGACAAGTCCCGCAATGTGTTCTTCTGGATGCAAGAGCCCGAATCCGCCAGGTGCGACCTGTCCTACGTGAATGGCACATGCTTGGTGCTTGGGTCACTGCTTCCGTGCTGTCTGGGGAGCCAAAACGCCACGTTTGTGTATGGCCTCGGCACCGCAAGCCCGAGCGGGAGTCTTTTGGTGCAGGGACCCGAACCTTCTGGCGGTGGCAAAGTACGGCATCGGAGCTCCCGGGGCGGCAGAGCCCGCACAGGCATTCCAGAGCACGCCTGCCCCAGCGACAGGGGTGCAGCAGACGCCCGGAGCGCCCATTAGGCCCGCAGGCGAGCAGCCGGCATTGGTCACCGCATAGGCATTCCCCGTCAGCTCGCTGCTCGCGTCAGCTACCGCGGCGGAGCATGCTGACACCATCATCGCACCTGCCACCCTCGCAGCGCCGCCATCCGCACCCGAGAGCTCCTCGAGGGGTCCCGCGCGTTTAGAGGGCCTGGACCGTCTCATGGAGGCGCTGCAGCGGTCCCGCGATCCCAGCACGTCCCACGACCCACGCACCCTGGACCCGGCCGTCCTCCTGGGCCGGCGGGGGCTGCATGGTGGGGAGCCCAAGCACCGCCTGCCCACACTGGGGGAGCTCCTGCGGCCGGAGATACTGCGGCCGGTCTTGGGGGACCCCGCGGTGCAGGCGCGCCTGGCGGAGTTCATGCCGCCCGAACACCGCACACCGCACCACTTCAGGTGAGTCATGACACGGTGGGCTGGGTGACTGCTGTTGCCTTCGTTTGTTTGTTTGGCGAAACTCACGGTCAGTGCCCATCGCCCGAATGACCATGCATTGGACAGCACCACGCCACATAGCGTCCCCGCTTGTCCTCACAGTGAGTTGGCATCCTCAGCGCAGCTGCGGCATCAGATGGACCAGCTCTCAGCAGCCATCTCGCAAGGGACCGTGTCGGCGACGCAGTTCGGCCTCAAGTACAAAGGACCCACGTGAGCACGACAGCGAGGGGTGTTTCACCACGCAGTTTCACATGTGCACTATGGAATAACTGAATCGCCTGAGAGCTCTGTCCTGTGTATTGCCCTATGTGTTTCTCCTGTCCTGTCGTGCGGCGCCCGCCATGCCGAACCCCACATGCAGCTGCGTCAGGCGTGCGATGCTTGCAGGCTGGCGGACTTCCTGGAGAGCGTCATGGATGCGGTGGAGGAGGAGAAGAAGCGGGGGGAGGGTGGGCAGCAGGGGCAGTAGGTGCCTGGTCTGGACTGGGGCAAGAGCTGACCAATGGTGCGGGTCACGGTCACTGTGCATAGCTGTTGCAAAACGAAGCGGGGGTGAGAACTGAATGGAGGCGAGGGTGAACCGAATCGAAACGAGAGAATTGGTGATGAGCCCTCCCTGCTGGGAGTCGGCTAGGTGTGGTGAGGGTGTGAATCACGGCATGTGCTCTTGAGGTGCCTGTGAGGTCCACTGCGAGCGCGCCAGAGATGCCCTCAGGGTAGAAGGCCGTGCGGTTGTCCGCCGAGGGGAAGTCAATCAACGCTGCATGGGTGGAAGGCCTATTGCCAGGCTTCTTGCATGGCTGGGAGGGGTGTGGAGGTGACCCGGCCCCACGCCCCGGCGTCGGGCACCTGTCTCGGGCGCCACTGCCATGCAGACGGTGATGGCGGGCAGCGGCACTGTGAAGAAGCCCTGGCTGTCGACGGGAAGGGCCACGGTGGTCAGTACGGGGCTCATCTGGTTCACTGCTTTCTTCACCTTGCCGTCCAGGAACCACGCGTACCATATCATCGCTCCTGCGGCGGGGCCAGGGTACCCACGCGGGCAGGTCAAGAACGAAGAGCCCAGCGGTGGTCGGCAGGACCGCTGATTCATCCCGCACCCATGCCGCACCAGTGAATGCCAGGAAGCATATGACCAGGAAAACCAGATGCCATCGATCCAGCCCATAGCCGAACTTCTGCAGGTCCGCCGCGCTGCGTGCAGAAAGGGCGAGGCCCGGACTCTCAAAGGGCAGCCTGCGCCTGGATCGCGACTGGATCGCGGCCGAACTCTCGCCTCAGGACTTCCGTGTACTTCTTCCTCTTGGACACCTTGTACAGCGGCTCCGACGCCTGCAGTCGCGGGTCCTAGAAGGCGTGGCATGTCCGCCGAGGCTGTTGGGCGCTCCGGAAAGCGACGCCCGCGTGCCCGCAGCGCATTTGCGCAACGTATATCGCATCACTCGCCTGAACTTTCGGCATGGTGATCCGCACGTGATGAGACTTCTGGCCGCCAAGCCGGGACAGTTCACCGTATCAAAGACACAATTTCGCTCGCTGAAGCGGAGACGGCCTATCGTGTGGCCATCGAATTGTTTCAGAGGTCGTGCTTGCCGCAGCGTCTGAGTCATGGGTCAAGAGTCGACTGACACGGTGATCATTCACGCAGCCAGGGCCCCAGGCAGGTCGTCGTTCTCTCATCGCAGTTGTCGGCTGCTCCGATCTGCGTTGCCCTCCGCCGCGCGTGACTGCGGAGGCGCGCACGGTGCGGAGTGATTCACATTTGCCATCTCGCTGGTACAATGCGCCCAGCTGCACCTCCCCAGCACTCACTCGGATGGCGACGGTGCCAGCCCGCATCAGCATCACGCGCCGGCCCGGACCGTCCTGCGGAGCCACGATGCAAGAGGATGAGATGGCTGCAGGGCTGCAGGCGCACACAAGCCCCCACATCCATACGAACCTTGGGACCCAGTGCAGTGCGCTGCCGCTCCTCGGCCCTGGGCTCGCTCGTGATCATGTCGGCGTTCCGCCAGTTGAGGTATTCACTGGGATGGGGCAAGAAGACGTGACCGATCACTGCAGAGGCTGCGAATGCATACGGCACACACTAACTCTGCAATCATGGAACATACGCCGAGGCCCGGCTCCTCACATCATGTCCTCGTCATCTGCCTGCCCCCCGTGCCAGTCGTCCCCCCGGGCGAGCCGCAGCTGCCGCAACCGCCGTCCCACCGCCGCGCGCACGCCTCGCCGCTTCACCACCCCGTCTCCCTCCAAAGCCCCGGCCGCTCCTCCCGACCGCTCCCTTCCCTCAGCGTCGCGCGGCCCGAACGTCAAGTAGACCCGGTCCAGCGCCGAGACCTCCTCTGCCTGGAGCATCGCGTGCACCTGCGCCGATGAACGAGGGCCCGCAGGTCTCGACCACCACGAAGTCATGACTAAGCACACCCCTACTCAAAGTGCCACATGACCAATGAAAATGCAACTGCCGACCTCACAGGCACCCCCGCGACGACCGGGTCCAGCCACACCCCGCCCAGCCCCGCACCTGCCCCCCCGGCTCGATCATCACCGTCGCCGGGACGTCCCGGGCATCCCTGGACCCCAGCACGCGCAGCGCGATGTCCACATGCCCCGCGCTGCTCCGCCGCTCCCACACCCCGCCCCGCGCCACCGCCAGCCCCGCCGGCGGCGCCCCGCCCGTCTCCACGCGGTCGCGGTACTCCTGCACCCAACGCAACGGCACCATGCGTCACGCGACAGGGCTGGCCTCTCTCCCATGGTGGCCATCTCCCATGTCTCCATCACACTTGACCCAGCCAGCGATGGCGTCAGAGGTCATCGCACCTGCCACGTGAGTGCCTTGACCGTCTTGTCGCCCGCCCGTGCGGCCCTCCTCCGCGCCCGCGCTTCCTGTTGGAAGTCCCTCATGTTGCGCATCGGCAGGGGCATCACGTCCTCGTCTCGCGGGAAGCCATCCGCGCCATCCCTGGCGCCCTCCAGCTCCTGCAACGGGCAGCTCCGGGCGTGTGCGATGAAAGGCGCAAGCGGTAGGGTGCCGTGCTGGAGACGGACGGCAAAGCTGCTGTCGTGTTGTGACAGGGGCGAGTCCTCTCAGTGGCCGCACAGACATGCAGCAGGCAGGAGGGGCGGGTGCTCGCCTGCAAGAACGCCATGCGCCACTGCTGTGCGTGGGAGGGCGTGCGCTCGAGGCGCTCAAAGGGCACCGGGGGAGGGTCGCGGATGTGCTCGAAAAAGGTCTCTGCGGGCGTGACAGACGAGCTCAGTGATAGGAGATCTGATGGGAGCTTTCATGCGGGCTTAGCGATAC
Source organism: Protoeuglena noctilucae (assembly GCA_958009085.1). Classification (NCBI taxonomy): domain Eukaryota; kingdom Viridiplantae; phylum Chlorophyta; class Pedinophyceae; order Marsupiomonadales; family Marsupiomonadaceae; genus Protoeuglena; species Protoeuglena noctilucae. The sequence continues at coordinate 1,169,135 of OY253670.1, read as the reverse complement.
GGTGGGTGCAGATAGAGCCTTCATGCCTGTGAGATGCACAACGCAGGGTGAGCAGGTGGGGGAGTGCACTCCAGGCCTAGGAGGGACAGGAGGTGCATACGGGGAGGCTGACTGAGCAGGTTGGCGGTGTCCCTGACACCGCAGCGGCACTCACCGGGCTCGACCGCCACGTCAAAGTCCACGCAGTCGATGATGTCGGCGTTTAAGTTGAAGAAGCGCTGCCGGGCGACGCCGGGACGAGTCAGGGCCGACTGCGGGCGAGGCGGGGTGCAGTTAGTGCCGATGCAATGACACGCGCTGTTGCGCTATTGGTCGGCCACGCCCCGCGGCATCACTGTCCCTCGCCGTACCGCGGCCCATCGCCACTTCATCCGTGCACCCCCGCCCTCATCTCACCTGGCCCCTGTCCATCGCCACCCCGACCGTGCTGCCGTTCCCGTCTGACTCGTCCGAATCGCTGACGTCCGTCCGGGGCACGCGGCGGCGCAGGGAGGGCCGACGCTGGGACTGCGGGGGACCTGGGCAGCGGAACGTCAAGCCAAGCAAAGCCAAAACACAGGGTTTTAAACATCATAGCAAAGCACATGTGTCAGGGCTCGTGGATGCCTGCGCCTGCAGGAGCGTGCCGGCAGGTCTTGTGCTAAGATACCGCCCACGTCGCACCACATCAAAGCCCCTCGCCTTCGAACCCTCCCCGTCGCCGGACACCACGACGGCCTTCATGCGCGTGCCCCCCACGGTGCTCTTCTTGGACCCCAGCTGCCGCTTGCGCCTCCGCGCGACCGCGGACTGGGTCGGCAGGCACGCCGCTTGGGACGGCATGCAAGCCGCCGCGACGCTCGCTGCCGACGCCTCTCGCTTTTTCAAACGCTCCACGGCCGCCTGCTCCGCGAGCACCGCCCGGCGCGCCTGGTCGATGCAGGCCTGCTGGGCGAGCTGCGATGAGAAAGCACGAGGGTGGGTCAGGCATGTGCGACACTTGCGTACCAACCCCACCTACCCTCCACCGCCCTCGTCACCTGCCTCCGCCTCCCCTCCACGAAGCGCAGGAACCGCGCCTTCCGTTCCCGCTCCTCCCCGTCGCCCCCGCACGCCTCCTCCACCAGAGCCTCCAGCTGCCGGATGTGCGCGCTGGGCAGCACCAGCCCTGCAAGGATGCAGACGCAAGCTGACACATGCGCCGAAAGCTGAGCTTAGCTATATTTGAAACAAATAACGATGGACGTCATGCCTCTCTTCATCCTCCTCTCGTCAACTAAGTCGCCATGGGCCGTTACTCCACCGCCAGTCCTCGACCGTTCCACTCCCCGCCCCCACTCACCTGTGGCTGTGTTCCCCAGGGGGTGTTTGCATGCCTCCCCGGGCACTAAGCGGTAAATGCCCGTGCCCATCTCCCTCGTGGACTCAGCCACGGCCCCGTTGCAGTGGGGGCTGCAGGGACGGCCAGCAGCAAGCGAGGGTCAAAGCAGCGGGGCACTTGCGACTGTCGCAAGTCACAACAAGCGAATGCCTTCGGCTGCCCTTCACAGCAGTGCCACTGTCAGTGCCAGTGCCGATTGCAAGCTCTTACAGTGCGATTGGCACGACCCTCACCATGGCTCGTCCACGCTGCCCCGCCCTCCCGCCATGGACGCCCGTCTCTGCCCCTCGCCCTCCTCGTCGTGCTCTTTGGACCGCGACTGCAGGCTCCCGTACAGCTGACCCAGCTGGAACTTACGAATGTCCGCCAGACGCACCAACGGGGAGGACGGGAGGTGCCGCAGCTTCTCAACCGCTGTCATCAGGCCCGAGATGAGCACGCCCTGCTCGGCACTCTTGGAGGGCGCCAGGGGCGCAGCCCCGCCGGCATCTGCACCCGCGGCCCCATCTCCACCAGCTTCAGCACCCGCACTCCCGCCCGTACCCGCACCCGCACCCGCATCGCCCTGTGCCGCAGCGACATCTCCAGCCCCACCCGCTCCCGCCTTCATGACAGGAGCCTTATCCAGCTTCGGCGCCCCTTGCCCAGTCCCTTCCCTACTCTTCTCCGCCCCAACCGCCCCCGCCACCTCCCTCGCTGTCCCGCCACCCTCGCTCGACACCAGCCTCCCCTCCCGGTCCCCCTCGCCCACCGCATCGATCCGCAACACCACCGCGCCCGTCTCCTGTGCCACGTGCGCCCCGTCTCCGCCACCCGAACCCCCCGCAACGCCCCTCGCGTCTTCCGCCGTCAATGTCATCTGACGCGGCGCCTGAGTCAGAGCCACCGGGCCCTCCTTGCCACCCGCCAACCGCTCCGCCAGCACCTGCACCCCCTCCTTGGTCATGGAATAGTACGTCAGGGGATTGCCCCACTTGGTCACCCAGTGCGGCAACACCCTCAGCGCCACCCATCCGTCCTCCTCCGCGTCGATGGCCAAGTCACGGGGCACCGGCCTGCGAGGGCGCACCGACCGAGGTTGACGAAAAGGCAAGCGGCGCACACAGGCTAAGATGAGGGTCGAAGAGAGATGCATTCATTCAGCGGCCACGATGTGCGACCCACAAAAGCGTCCCCCGCACTTCTTACAGGTATGCACCCGGCGCCCCTCACCCCGATCGCGTGCCGTGGAGCGTGTCCGCGTCCGCCTGCACCGCCGCGGCGTCCGCCTCGCTGAGCAGCAGCCCGAAGTTGCCTGGGGTCGCCTTGCGTCGCTTGAGCTCGCGCACCTCCTGGCACAGAGCACACAGCATGAAGAAGAGGTGCACGGTCGTGTCGCTGAACCGGCCTATCTCCAAGTTGTACTTGCGCCGCAGGGCCGCGCGGGACCGACTGGTCCCTTGCAGCACCAACAGCGTGGCGACTGCGGGCAAGGGGTGGCGAGCAGAGAGGGGCTGAAAGCATTGCGTGAGAATGCCTATCCATTCATGTTCTATCCACTGCCTTGCTGTGCAGCTCTGTTAACCCTGCCCATGTTGCCCTGCAGTGTGCGCTTGCGATGAGTGACGGCAGCAACAGGCACTTGCGTCGCAGCTCACCTGGATGGCACACGGAGAAGCACGGCAGGATGGCGAAGGGCGGCAGGACGCATCCGACTAAAACGCTGAGCATGCACTTGAAGCAGGCGGCGTTGCCGGCCTCTGCATTCCTCGTCAGCATCTTCCGGACATCTGGGGCGGCAAGGCACGGTCGGGCGTGGCAACACAGACCGCACGCAGTGGTGCAGCACAGACAACACGCAGTGGGTATCAATGCCAAGGGGCGTGCAGGCGAGCCTGGCTCCCACCTCGCACGAGCAGGCACGGGCACAGCGCCCCCTTGCACGCCACCCAGGGGTCACGCCAGCACTCGAAGAGCCCCGTGAGCCAAGGCTCCTCCTGCGCCCCCACCAGCGCCAGCATCGGGAACATGCGCCGCCCCGCACGGTCGTCCTCCGTCGCCGTCCGCGCCTCGGGACACGCCGCCAGCGCCTGGGCCCTGCGCGCCAGGTCCGCATGCCAACGTGGCCCGGGGATCCTCCGTGCCGACACCCCGAGCTCTTTCGCCATCTGGCTCTCCCACTCCACGTCGTCGGGTGCAGGCGCGCGCGTGGAAGTGAGTAGCTCTTTCGCCCCGTCGCCCGCGTCCCCTGCGTCCGCCTCCTCGCCCCCACGCGCCCCTCTGGCCCCACGCCTGCCCTGGCGCTTGGCCGTCCCCAGCTCCCCCGCCTCCGTGGCTCCACTGCTGGCGTCCGAGGACTCGTCGGACGATGAATCCGACGCGCCACGCTCGCCACGCGCGGCGCGGGCCGCGGCGGCCAGGCGCAGTCGGGCCACGTCCCCCGCCAGCATCGGGCCTGGCACGGTGGGTAGGGGTGCGTCCGATCCGGGGATGAGCTCGGGCGGCACGTCCAGGTGTGAGAGCCGCGCACCCTCGGGGAAGCTCTGGGCGAGCGGGTGCGGCGGGGGACCCAGCGGGGTGGCCGCGGCTTGCGCAAAGGGCCAGCTCTGCACGAGGAAGGGGGGACACCGGTCGAGGGGAAGAGGGACGCGGGGTGTCGAGTGGAGAAAGTCAACGCGATGCTCACTCGAAGTGCATGGGATGCGGCGGTCGCGAGCCACGGCCACCGGGTCGCGAGGGGCTGCAAAAAACTCGGCAGGGCGGGCGCGGGCCCGGGCATTGGGGGCTCTGCAGCCTTCGGCGGGGGGTCCCGGTATGGCTCCACGACTGTCCATTCCGGAAACTCGGCATCCTGCGGGTGGACGGTGTCGGACGGCGCGGAATCGCGGCTGCATCCCCATACACGGGGCGTGTCGCATTGCTTACGCCATCTGTGCGTGAAAACCCCATCGTTAGCATGTGTCGCGGCTAAACCAATATATGAACTCGTTTGTGCCACCCTTCACCTGCTCGAGCGTGAAGTTGGGCGAGAGGGGGGAGGCGAGTGCGGCGGGCCCCTCGGCCGGGATAGACAAGGGCGGGGGCCGCCCTGGCCTCCCGGTCTTGCCCCGTTTCCTCCTCCAGGCCATCACTCCGATGCCGCGGGTCAGCCAGAGCCAATCACGTCATGGCATAAACCATATTTCACTCTCCTCATCACGCGACAAAGAGATCACGATGCGACATCGAATGAGCGCATGCCCATGACGCTTACTCCGTGCCAGCGATGGCAAAAGGAATTGTCTCCGCTTCCAGACAGACAGGCTGGTCCTGCAACTGCAGCACGTGTCCTGTGTGATACTAAAATCACGAGAGCCCATGTTCAAAGTTCAGCATGCTGCTAACTGTCGAACGCATAGCTCGCCTGTGGGTGTAAGACTGTTCAAGGAATGGCAAGCAAGGGATGCAGGAGCCGATAGGCTGCTCTTCGCGTGGACCGACGCGATGGCTGGGGTGTTTGATGAGCGAGCGCCGCTGCTTCTTTCTGACCGCGCGGAGAAGTGGGTGGGAGTGGCCTCTGGATCGGATGGGGACGGAGCGGATCCCAAAGGGCAGCGGCCCTTGGCGGAGCTCATATTCCTGGCCAGCGTCCTGCGGTGAGACGATGGCCGCTTTTGTATCATGTACGCATCGCAGTGGTCGTTGCTAAGTGCGCAGGGTCCCTGAGGACGGCCTCCTCCGCGCCCCCAGGCCGTACGGTGCGCTATGGCTCACCGTTCTTTCCGTCCTCGAGTCGGGAGTGACCGCGGCCTCCGGGATGATGTACGGGAGGTTTTACCAGGCTTTCATCGATCGCGATGCGGGACTCTTCCTGCGCACGCTGCTTTTCGCGGGGCTGCTCTTTGCGATGTCCGCCGCCATCGCAGCCACGACGGACTTTGCCGCGGAGTTCCTGTCCAACAGGTAGGGAGACACTGTCGCACGACGTTGCGCTTGCGCTGCACGCGCGTCCCGGGCCTCTCAGCTTGCTCGCAACGTCATCGCAGGTGGCGCTGGCGGCTGGGCTTTGCGGCGCAGCATCAGTACTGCCGCGGCCGAGGCCTGCTGCGGGCGGCGTCCCTGGACACGCCGGACCAGCGCCTGACACAGGATCTCCGGGACTTTTGCGACTCCCTCTCGCGCGTACTCAAGGTCGTCCTCGCCGCGCCTTTGCGGGTCGTGTGGGTGAGCGGACGCGAGTGTGCACACCCGGATGTGCCTGCGTTGTTTAGGATGTAAGCGACACGTCCGCAACGATCCACAGACACCGTTGCCACCCTGCAACCGTCTGCAGTGGCACTACCGCAGGCCACGCAATGTCCGTCCCACCCATCAGCCCCATCAATCAATCCCGCTCATAAGTCCCACCAGTCCCAGCTCTGGTCCCACTGCGCTCCCTCCCGCTCGCCCCATGCAGTACGGCACCCTGGGCGTGCGCCTGGTGGGTGCGGGCAGCGTCCTGGCAGCGGTGACGTTCTTTGCCGCGGGATCCGCGGCCCAGGCGTTCCTCGTCAAATCCATCGCACGCCTCGTGGCGGACCAGGAGCGCATGGAGGGCACTTTGCGTGCGGCCCACGGTGCGTGGTGCGTTATGTCATGCCATGTTATGCCACGCCATGCCTGTGGAAAGGGAACGCACTATCTGCCTGTGCACCCTTTGCCGCAGTGCGCCTCTGGGATCGAAGGGAGGACGTGGCCATGAGCCGGGCTCAGGGCGCCGAGTCCGCCGTCGTCATGCGCGCCCTCAGCAGGGCCGTCGACAACCAGGGGCGCATCGTGGTGAGGGACGCATGCGCGTGGGGTTGCGATGCGTATGCTGCGTCCCGCCACTCTTCAGCCCGCTGTGCCGTACCGTCAAAGCAGCGCCATACATGCGAACCCGACTTTGGTTGGCAGGGACAGCAATCAATCATGGGCGACGTGTGGGACAGAGTGCCGTGGCCTCCCTTCCCTCGCCGCAGTTCCGCCGCTGGCTCCTCGCTGCTGTCTCCCAGATCCTCGACTACGGTGGGTCCGTGGTCAACTACGCCGTGATCGGGGCCGCGGTGTTTCTGGCGCCGAGGGCGGCAGGGGATGGTGGCGACGTGGCGCGGCTGGTGTCCACGGCCTCCTTCGCCACCCTCATGCTCATCAACAGCCTCACGCAGGCGAGGCCGTGACTGGGGCAGAGTTGGATGGGGCATTGCAGGGATTGCATCCATCATCCCACATGTGCGTTGCATTGCAGGTCCTGGGCAGCCCTGTGCAGGGACTGTAACCATCGCCCTCACCCGTGCGTTGCATCGCAGGTCCTGGGTACCGCGAGGGACTGCGCGGACCTGGCCGGCCTCGCCGCACGCGTGGGCGCTGCTCTGCGTGTGCTGGGACTGACGCACGCTCACGTGGCCCGGATGGGGAAGGGCGGAAAGGGCGGTTACGCAAACGAGCACGGTACAGCGATGAGGGCGTACGGGGGCTGGACTGCCCCGCGTCCCAGGTGAAGGGCAGCGGCTGTTGCCATGCCAGCTCCTGCTGAGCAGCGAGGATATCGCAAGGGCCGAGCCATAGGAGGCCCGCCACCTTGCTGCGCGCCTTCCCGTGCCTGTGCATGCGGCTGCATCGATTAGTAACACTAGGGACCCTGATGATCGCAACATCTTGTGCACTTGCAGAAACAGCATCGACTCTGTCACGTCTCGGGACTCCATGTCGCGACAGGGGTCGCTCTTTGGGGCATCGCCGGGCATTGAGAGGCGTGGGAGGGATGGGGCTGGGCCTGGGGTGCTGCCTGGCGTCGGTGCACCTCACCCGGAGGCGTGCACGGTTCAACCACCGACGCTTTTCTGTCTGCATGACGGGGGAAAGGCGTCGCCGACAGCGATGGGTGGGCAGCGGGGTGGCGGGGCGAGCGCGAGCAACGGGAGCGCTGGGATGGAGGGTGGTGCGCGTGCGGGAGGAGAGGCTTCCGTGGGATGGAGTGCGGGCGATGCGGCATGGCTGCCGGGGCAGTTGGAGGTGTCGGTGCATGCACTGGGCCCTCCTCTGGCGGCTGTGGTGGCAGGGGTGTTTCCCGATGCGCCGATCCACTCTCCGGGGACGCTGACGGCCATCGTGACGATGCAGTGCAGCCAGGTCGAGCTGGCGGGCGACGGCGGGACCGGTGAGCTGCTAGCAGTGCGGGTGTGGGTGTGGGTGCAGGAGCGGGTGTGAGCAGCTGCGAGTCTCTCTACTCGCGTCTGCCCTTGCGCCTCTCTTCTCATCGCCTGGCTCTCTTCGTTCTCGCAGAGGTGGCTGAGGAGATGGACCGCATGCTTCAGACCTTCTTCCGAGCATCCAAGGCGGTCGAGGCGGTGCTGGGGCGGCTGGGGCACTGGAGCTGCTCCATCGGTGAGACTCGGAATGGACTTTCATGTTGCATCAAAGCCTGTCGTGTTTCATGCGTATCACCAGAGCCGGGTGGTGCAGTCCCGGCTGTGAGTGCCTGGGAAGGTCGCCGACACATCCATTCCCCATCGACCCTCCTCCTGCAACCACCAAACCCTAAGATGACATACGCTCCTCTCCCTGTGGCAGTCAGCACACAACAGCGTCTCAAATCTCTCTTCGCCACCTCATCCGCAGATCCCCTGACGGGCCTGGCCATGAGAGGGACCCCGGGAGAGCGTTACAGCGAGGTCCGTGGCGCGAGGACTCTCCTGGGCTACTCCGTGAACGACGCGGGCCCTCTGCCGCTCCTCTCGCACCCCGTCGTCGGGACGCGCGTCTACCCCGCCACGCTCTTCACCACCGCCCCGCCTGACGCAGCGGCGGCTGCAGTGCGAGAGGCCCTGTCACGCGCACCAACCGTCGCTTATCCACCTTGGCCCCATCGCCAGGCAGGGCCGGCGATAGTTACGGACGCAGGTGGTAGCGGTGCTGCGCCGGTCGTGGCGCTGACCGGCGTGTCGTGCGCGCTCCCAGACGGCCGCTGGGCCGTGCGGGGACTGACGGTGTCGGTGCCTGCCGGGGGCGCCCTGCTGCTGCGCGGGCCGTCGGGCTGCGGCAAGACCACCCTGCTGCGGTCGCTCTGCGGCCTGCGGCCCCTCCACTCCGGCCACGTGGCATTGCCACCCCACGACCGTGTCATGTTCCTGCCTCAGCGACCGCTCCTGGCGGTCGGGACTGGGGAAGACCCCGGCCTGACCACCCTGCGTCAGCAGGTGGTATACCCGCTTTCAGTCACGGCCAGTGGGTCCTTTGATGAGGAGACGCGGGTGCGGGAGGCGGTGGAGGGGGCAGGCCTGGGGGATGCCCTGGCCAGGGTGGGTGGCGACGTGGACCGGGAGGCGCGGTGGGGCGCGGCCATGTCACCCGGGGAGCAGCAGAGGGTCGCGGTGGCACGGGTGCTGTACCACAGGTGCGTGGCTGGCTGGGGTGGCGAGGGATGCGCGACGTGGGCGGATGGGTGGAGGACATGGTGTTGCTCTGTAGAACCATATATTGCCTTCCTGTGTAAGACTGGCGCTTGGGTGGCGAAAGGTCTTATCACTGAGATGTGTAGCCGCGTGTGCGTGCAGGCCGTTGGTTGCGTTTCTGGACGAGAGCACCAATGCGCTGCCGGGGGACGCGGAGGCGGCCGTCTACGCGGCGCTGCGTGCCCGGGGCGTGGCGGTGGTGACGGTGGGCCACGGGGCGTCGCTGGAGGCGCTGCATGACGCAGTGGTGGAGATTGAGGGGGGCGGGCAGGGACGGTGGGCGATGCGGGATGCCGGCGCCGGGAGCAGCGGCACGGGGCACGGGCGGTGACGTTTGTGATAACTGTCGGTGCGTGACTTAAGTGCGCAGTGGGCGTATCGCTGCACGTAGTACTAGCTAGATTGAATCGGTAGCAGCTACGCAAAGGAACACGCAAAGCAAAGCGCGAGGTGAGAGTCAGTGCCACCCGCTGGCACCATGAGTAGTATGAACGCCCGCCTACGGTGCCCAATCTCACGCGCCATTGTCAAACGTGTCCCCTATCGCGGCTCTCATCCTACGCCACCCACGGCGCCCTATCGAACTGCCCTATTGTCCTATCGCCCAACAGCAGCGCCTACTCTCGCCCCTCTCTTCCTCACGCCTCGCAACACCGCAAGGCTCCACCTCACGGCTCCATTTCACACCTCCCATCTCACGGCTCCACCCTCAAGGCTCCACCTAAACTCGGCTCCACCTTCACGTCTTCATCCTCAAGGCTCGATGCCCATCTTCCGCAGCATCTTGTCGAACTTGCCCCTCCCCGCCCGCAGCACCATCGACCGCACGTCCAGCGCCGCCACCGCCGCCTCCGCCGCGCTCTCCGCCGCCTCGTCCAGGCGCTGGGCGAAGTCGCGGGGGGGAGTCTCCGTGGAGAACTGCGCCAAGTCGGGGTCCTGCGATCGAGGTGCGGGGGTGGCCATCGCTGGTGAGAGGTGCTGTAGTGGAGGCAGAGGTGCGGTCGAGGCATGGTGGCACAAGGGTGTTGAGGGGTGGCCGTTTTGCAGTCGAGGTGCCGTTGCTACTCTCACACAAGGGCGCGAGTTAATCTACCAAACCAAAGTGCGCTCGCGACGCCCATCCTTCACCGCCCATCCTCATGCAATGCACCCTCTCTCGTACCCCCGTCCTCACCCGCTCCATCTCCCCTTCCCCAGTCCCCGTGGCCCGCATCCCCGCCACCAGCGCCGCGAGTGCCGCGTCCGCAAAGACCCCCTCCGGCCCCTCCGCCACCGCCCGCATCAGCGGCTGGGTGCACTTGAGCGCCACGGCTGCGGCCGCGAACCCCCGGCGCTGGTTGGCCCGGGCCAGCTGCAGCACGTCTGCTTCGATCGCATCGGCGTTCGCTGCAGGCTCCGAGTACACGTTCTCGTCTGGCTGCCACACGCAGACGTGGTATTGGCCGTCCGAAGATCGCACCACGCCCTGGGGAGGAGAGGAGAGGCGGTGGGGATGGTGATGGTGGCAGGCGAGAGGTGGTGATGGAAGGTGAAGTACCGGGGGTAACAGAGGAGGCAAGAAGTGATTTGGAAATCCAGTGTTGCACTCTCTACCCCGCCATGAGACTCGCTACCCCCCCGTTACCTCACACATGCCATGTCCCACCCCACCCCTCCCAGTTCACCCACCCCACCCCTCCGTCACCTTCCCCTCGTGCGTCCCGTTCCGCCACTCCCCAATTGACAGCTGCTGGTGCGACCGGGACCAGAAGGCCCCCGGACCGTGCAACTCCCCGTGAGAGAAAAGGCCCATGAAGACATCGCCCGACGGAGTCCTGGGAGCAAAGACACAATGTAAGAAGGTGTGCCTTGCGGACCAGCGCAAAGTGTGTTGTATTTACAACGCAACAACACGTGTTACACCTCGCAATTTGTGCATCCATCCGCATCTACCCCGCCCCGCCACGCCCTCCTGTGAACACAACCCTTGTCTCTTTCATATCCTCGTAGCGACTCACTTGAGTGTCCCCGGCCCTTCCCGGTGATCGGCGTCGAACCTTCCCCAAAAGCCCGTCCCGTCCCCCGTCTCCTGAATGCCCCACCCGTGCCTCCGCCCATCCACCCACTCCCCGCCGTACCGCGACCCATCCAGCTGGACGCACCGGCCCAGGCCCGTCCGGTGTCCCGATATGAACGCCCCATAGTACTTGATACCCGATGCAAAGACCTCCACACCGTGACCGTGGAACAGCCCACCCGCCCACTCGCCCTGGTAGACCCCGCCAGTCGAGAAGTGGTACACGCTGCGGGGGAGGTGGTGCGGTTAGAGATGTCAGAGAGCGGAGTGGGGCGTGATGGGGGAGTTGTGGTGTGGGGTGCGTGGGGCAACCATGCAACCATGCTGCATACCCACGCTGCTGTTAGTCGCCCTTCCTCATCCATGCCAGCACATCCACCCACTCCGCGCTTATCACCCTCACCTCCTCCCCTTCCCTCTACCCCAACCCTCTCCGCTCCCCTCACCCATACCCGTCCATGGCCCCGCTCCTCACGTCCCCAATGTACACCTCGTTGGCGTCAGACACCATCACCGTGCGCGTGAGCGTGACCACGCTGGGTCGGGAGACGAGCTTGCGGGACCCCCGGGGCCGCAGCTGGGGCACGGGGGGTGCCTCGTGGGCGGCCTGGGTGGACGTCGATGTCGTGCGCAGCAGCGGGGGTGGCGTGGAGAGCGGGGCGTTGGCGGCGCGCTCCAGGGCCGCGATGGAGGGAGACAGCAGCGCCTGGGGGCCGCTGGGGGACGGCGCAGGGACAGCGGCGGGCGTGGTGGCCGCTTGCATAGGCGGCGACTGCGGTGGCGGTGACCCGGCCATGGCAGGCGAGCCTCCCTCGGCGTCTCCTTGCACGTCGCTTGAGTCGGACGCCTCGTCGCCGTCCGCCCTGGCCTCCCCGGCGCCGCCCTCGGTCGCGACATGGACCACCGACACGTCGCCGTCTGCCGACCCACTGCTCTCCACGCCCACCTCCCCGCCCTCCACCACCACCTGCATCTCTTCTAAGGGCACTTGCACGAGCAGCGGCAGGGACTGCATGCGGTGGGGCGGCGCGGGGGACTGGTTCCCTAACGTCACGTCCGCGCCCATGACTGGGGACGGGCTCGCCATCGGCTTGGTGCCAGTGCCCAGGAAGGTGAACGGACGTGGGGTGGGAGATGAGGCGGCTCCGAACGGCGTTCCCGCCCCTGGCGACGGTGACGGGGCTGCGTCGGTCGCTGTGGCAAGCGCCTCGGCTATCGCCCCTCGCGCCACTTCAGAGAGGGAAGGCCGCGTGGCAGGCGTGGTTGCAACGACAGCCGGGCTTCCCTCCGCGCCCCCCGCCTCCCGCGACCTCCGAGCAGAGTCGTCCCTGCCCTGCATTGCACTCCCACTCTCCCCCACCTCCCCACGCCCACCCTGGCCCTGCAAAGCGCCCGCACCCACACCCTCCCCAACCTCTCCAACCCCACCCTGCCCCCGCCCCTCGCCGACCGAGGACGGCGTCCCGCGTTGCGGCGTCCCCGCGTGGCTGGCCGTATCGGAGGGCGTCCCAAGGCCAAGGGAGAAGCCACGCACCGGCGACCTCGGACCACGGTGGTCGTGATGGGTGTCGGGGTGATGGGTGTCGGTGTCAGCATCGACGTCGACATCTGAAGAGGAGTCAACCCCGGCAGAGAAGCCCCGGGAGAGCGAGGCGACGCGGATGGGGGAGTCAAGGGTCAGGGACGGCGACAGCGACGGCCCACGCATTGGGAAGTTGGGCTGCGGGGACGGAGAGCCCCGCTGGGGCGAGCCCGGTGCAACGCCGTCGCGGCTGCGAGGTTGGTCACCCGCTGCAGGGTTCTGCCGTGGCCCTGGCGGGTCCTGGGCACCGGGGCTGGACCCACGGCGCTCCTCTGCCCGCTCCTCTGCTTGTGCATCTCCCGCAGCCCACGCGGCGCCGGGAGGTGCCGTGGCAGGTGGCGCTGCATCGGGGGACGGCGACGCCGAAGGCCGCCCACCCCCCGAGCCCGCCCCATCTCCCCCGCTCTCCCCGTCCCATTCGGCGTCCTCCTCGTCGCTCGCCCCCGCTGCCAGCGCCCCCAGCTGCCCCTCCAGGTCCCTCAGCTCCTGGGCCAGTCTCTGCATTTCCTCTACGTCGGCATCTACCCCCGCGTCCACCTCTGCCTGCCCATACAACCCATCCTCACTCGCACCCATTACGCTCGCCCCTCCTGCACTCTCCCTGCCCGCGCCTGCCCCTCCCGCACCCTCTCCGCCCATTCCCAACGCCGCGTCTTCCAATCGCGACCCATCCCGCACCGTTGCGGCCCCACCAAACGCCTCTGCCAGGTCCCGGGCACCCCCTGTCCCCGCACTGTCCCGCTCCCTGCCAAGGTTGCCATCCTTGGGAGAGATCTCAGCCCCACGCCCCTCCTCATCCTCAGGTACCAGCCACCCCACGCCCCCGTCTCCCCCGCTCTCGCCTCCCATCATGTCCCCTGCCTCAACCTCCTCCCCCCCCACCCCCGCCCCTGCCACGCCCGCCCCCCTTCCCCGCGCCTCGTCCATCCCAGGAGCGAGCCCCGCCACCACCATGCCAGAGACGCTCCGCCTCTGTGGACCGGGGGACCCTCGCGTGGGGCTGGATGCTCCCCCAGATGACCGGCCCGTGCCACGCCTGCCCGGCGTGATAGACGGTGACTTGGCATGAGGATACGGCGGCACCTCCACGGGCGTCCACGTCTGGCGCGCTCCAACTCCCACCTCGCCGCCTCCGCCGCCGTCGCCGCTCCCGCCCCGGTCTGCGACCCCCCCACCGCCGCTACTGCGGCCTTGTCCCCGCGCACCACCCCTCGCGGCCGGCGTCCACGTCGACCGCCGCTCGGCGCCGTTCGGCGACTTGGCGCGGCCGGGCGACGCCCCGGGGGACCCCCACGCGGGCCGGGAGTCGCGTACGCCGCTGGTCGCCTGCGCTGTGGGCCGTGGGGCCGGGCGAATGCCTAGGAACACCCCGCCGCCCTCCACCTCCGTCGCAGAGGTGTGGGGCGCCGCCCCGGGCTCTCCCTCCGCTCCCGCGCCGCCTACCACCTCTTCCGACACCCGCCACCGCCCCGGCGACCCCACCCGTTGGCCCTCACCCGCAGCCGTGCCGCGGACAGGGGTCGCGGCGAGATCCCGCAGCCGTTCCCGCATCGCCTGGATCGTCGCGAGCGCGCTCAAAACGCTCTCCCCGTCGAACTCCCCCTGCCCATGCTCGGTGCCCGTCTGCGACAACCTCGGCACCTCCCCACTGCCGTCACCAGTCAAGGCCTCCGCCTTCCCCGATGCGGCCTCTGCTTCGCTGCCTGCCCTTTCTGCATCCCCCGCGCCCCTCTCTTCCGCCCCTGGCTGCTGCGTCGGTGTCGCACGCAGCGCCAACTCGGCCCTCAGCACTTGCTCCGCCAGGGAAGCGTCCGGGAGCCGACGACTGGGCGCCGACTGACCCGCCTCCACCTCTCCGGTCGTCCCCTCGCTGCTGTCCTCACCGCCCACCTCCCTCTGCCCGGTACCAGCGCCCGCACCCATGTCCACGCCCGCAGCCGATCCTGTCCGTGAGGCAACCGCGCGCCCCGCCTCGCCCTCCGCACTGCTCCGATCCCCCTCTCCCCGTGCAGGCTCCCCCGCATCCCCATCTTCCGCCGCTTTGTCGTGAGACACAGCGCCCTGCACATCTGCAGCCCCACTCGCACTCGCCACCCCCGCCCCTCCCCTGCCCCACGGCGCAGTCCTCGCAATCACCTCCGCCAGGGCCTTGGCGTTGCAGTAGTCGAGGAACACGGCCTCGATCTGCCGCCTCTCCCGCAGCCACCGGCGCAGGTGGGCCGCCTGTTCTTGCGTCAAGGGCGGGCCGCCTTGGGCCGACAGGAGGTCCTCCAAAAGGTGTGCGGCCGACTGCAGACGGACGGCACAGCGGACACGTCGTCACGCGCCAGTCGCACTGCTGAACCGCACGTGCCAGTCCATGCATGGCCGCGTGACGCATGCCACACCCCGTGTATCGGACATGCTAGTCTATCTCTTGAGCTGTTGCCAGCGCCCTGCCCTCGCCAGCGGGGCTCACCACGAGGAGCGCCGCGACCATGCGCATGCGGGACTGGTACTCCTCCCTCCCATCGTCTTGCACGTCCTCATCCAATACCGTGATGGTCGGCACGCATCTGCGCACAGGGGAGCGAGGGCCGCGGTCGAGCCCAGGTGGTCAGGGGCAGGGCAGGTGGCAAGCTAGGCGCAAGAGGTCATGCGGCCAGAGACGCAGCATGGCCCAGAGCTGACCAAAGGCCAAAGGCGGGAGCGGATGCGATCAATGGACGAGCCAGTCAGCAGACACCAGGTGTAACCGAGGCAAACGCTCCGCACCGGTAGAGCAGCTCGACCGCCGCGCCCGCGGCCTCGAAAGCCGCGTCCCGGGCCTCACGCCGAGGGTCCCCGGGAGCAGCGCCAGTGCCCCGCCTGCCCTGGGCCGCACGGGAACCGCCGTCGGCCCCAAACTCCCTCCGCGGCGTCTTATGGAGGCTCTCCAGCTGTTTAAACGTCAGAGGCCGGGACCGCGTGCGCCCATGGCCCGCCTTTTTGTCCTGCGAGGGCCCTTGCCATGATGTGCACTCGCGTCAAGGGAAACCCCCACCCAACAGCGCAGCGGCTATGGAACTCGACTGCACGCATGAGAAGGCAGGGCGTGTGAACGCTTGTCCTTCTCTTGTCTCACCGGCTGCGCCGCGCCCTTGCCACCGCCGCCCCGCGCCACGTCTGTCGCATCAACCGCCGCCGCCCGCTTCGGCGACCGAGACGCGGCTTCTTTCGACGTCGTTCCCCGCGACGCCGTCATTGTCGGCCGCCAGCCGTCTTCCAGATGACCTTTGGCCGCGTCTGCTGCGCCACTGCCGGACGGGGGGCGGGGCCGTCGGAACCTCACAGGGCCCCTGCTGTTGCGCACGTCCTGCCCGAAGAGCGAGTCCAACGGGACGGCCCCAACGGACGCCCCCACGCGCGCGCCCTGCTTGCCCCGGGCGAACGCCAGGCTGTCTGATGCGGTGGACGGGCCCACGTCAACGCTGTGCCGCATCGGCGCAGCGCCCGGGCCCCAGGCAGAGGCGGGGCGGACGGCCGTGGAGGAATTCCACGGCGCGCGGGTAGGCACAGCCGGGTGGCGGGCCTCGCGGCGCGTGGCCGGGTTGGGGTAGCTGGCCCGCCCTGCAGCTCCGGGCTTGCTGGGTAGCCGTGCGCGGGAGCTGGCGGAGGACTGTGCGGACGGGGGGCGGCTCAGTCCCGGCGTCCATCCCGCAGACTGCAGGGGCGAGGCGAGGCGGGACATAGGCGTGGCCGCGGGCAGGTGTGCCAGCGGGATGTGCTGCATGCGTGTGTGGTGGCTCACCGCCCGGCTGGCTGCCGTTGGACGCGCGTGGGACCTCCGGGGGGGCTTCCAGCTCGCAGTGATGTCAGGCGCGGGGGACCGCGAGCGCCGGCGGAAGTCGGAGGTGAACCCGCCGGGGGGGCCGAGGGTCGCGTACAGCATTTGCAGGATCGTGAGGCGATGGGACGGGCTGTCCGCGATGGCCGCGGGTACATTCACCCGGATGGCCGCCGTCTCCGGCGTCCGCTCGAATCCGCGCTGCAGCACCTGCGGCGGGGAGCGTGCGGAGATGCAGTTGCCTGCGCCGGCCACACCGGCGAGCCTACGCAGTGGGCGGAACGCGAACGTGCCTGATAGTTCCTCTCCATCTCCCAGTCCATGGTCGGATTCTCGTAAATGGCCGTCCCACGCACGGCGACGGGATTGAATGCGTGCATCACTTGCAAGAGGGCCGTCCCGTCGCGGATGTCATCGATGCCCAGGATCTGCAGCAAGGGACAGGATCGGTGATTTGCAACGAAGCCCACACGCCTTGTGCGCATCGCTGGAAAGGCCTCCTGCGCTCGCTGCATTCAACCAAAGCGACGCGAATGCGTGCACCCAGAGCGGAGGCCAGTGGACGCCGCAACGGCAACTAATGGGCGGAATGTTAAATGGAGTGAAGGACGCTGCAGGAGGAATGGAAGAACCGCCGGGGGGCCCAAAAGCGGCCGCGAGCAAGCCGACGTCGTCCGCAACCGGGAGGAAGCAAAGGGGCTTACAGCTCCTGCGCGTCACGAGCGCCGGATGACGTGGCTCACCTCTCTCTTCGTGACGGCGGCCACCCAATCCAGCAGCTCCGTCGTCGAGGCGTGGAAACTCGGCCCGATGGGCTTCATTCGTTTCGCCTGCATGTCCTGACGATGCGCACGCACCGCGAGGGGTCCCCGAGTAGCGCCGCGCGCGGCAGCTTAAAGGCGACTCCCCTGCCCCGCCATTTGGACAGCGACGCACTCACGCTCTGCTTGATCAGGGACCGCAGCGGCGTTGAGCAGGGTCCCACCGCTCACTGCTACCCACCTTCTCCTTGGCCGTCGCCTGAGTCAAAAGCCTTTCAAGGACCTCGGATTGGTAGCACGTTATTTGCCCTGGCATGACACGAGCGTCAGGGCTGGTCAAGGGGGCAAGGGTCTTCGGCTGTCCCGGAACGCCTGCGTGTCAAATCATATCGCAGTGACCACCCTACTGTTGGAGCACGTGCGATCTCCGCGCAGCAGTGGGCAGCACTGTGCTGGGCACAGCGTGATGCAGATGCGAGGCGCATCAAGGCGCGTCGGCGGCGATAGCGCGGGCGCTGGGCCGTCCCATGTCGCAGCGTTGAATCCACAAGATATACTGGGGTCGGAGAGGAGCGGACTGAGCCGATGGACGCCTCTGCAGGCCAAGGCAAGTTCTTTCGCGCACCCTAGTGCAATTTGAATCCTTCTTTTGCATCAGCAGCGCGGCTCGGTGTGTCTCGTGTGTCTGCTGCATCGCCATGAGTGTTGGAGGCCCGCGTCTGGTTGGGACGGCACTGTGCAGCTTGCACCCCTGGTCCCCTCGCTTGCAGGAAGCCGCAGAGGACCTGGCGAAGACCGTGGAGGACAAGTTGCGACCGGACTTCATGGAGAAGGTCTGCGTGGCAGCGGTCAAGGTGACCGGGCGCCGGATGGCGCAGTGCAGCTTTGCCGGTCTGCACCGCTGGGACTGTGCTGGATGGACAGTGCTGGATCCAGCCAAGCCCCTGCCTCGCAGTACGGGGCGGGCGAGTTCGCCGATCAGCTTATGGAGCAGGTCGCGTCGCTTCACGCCGCCAGGGCCAAGGCCGCGTCCCACAGCGCAGTGTTTTGCACGGTGGGCGACGTCGCGCTGGAACAGCCGTGGGAGGAGCTGGGAGAGGATCTGCGCCAGCGCATGGCGCACGCGGAGGTTAGGGAATCCGAAGCCGGCGCTCGGGAGGTCCAAGAGCTGCGCGACTTTCTTCACGTCGTCCGTCACCCCGACGGGGAGCTGCCGGCCACCCGCTCGGCTGAGCTGGAGGACGACGACGTGGAGGTCAAACGGAATCCTTTCCTGCCAATGAACTGGACGTGCCCCTTGACGCAAAAGGCGGTGATGGAGCTCGAGTGAGGCGCGGGGAGGGCCTTGGCAGGTGCGCAGCGCAGCGCTTTGCTTCCCATCGACCCAAGCCACGCTCGCTCGCCCATCCGTCGCTGCAGTGAGCCCGTGGAGGACGCAAAGGGGTACGTGTACGAGGGGCAGGCGCTGCGAGATGAGCTGCGGCGGGGGCGTGGCGCCATTCGGAGCCCTGTTGCAGGTTGCGCGCACCAGGTGAGGGCGGCGGGAAAGCCCGGTGCAGGGCAGTGGACCGCCTGTGGGCAAGGCACCCTTCCTCACGGCGGTCCCACCCTGCAGGTCACGTCGGCCACCGTGAAGCCGTCCAAGTGCATTGAAAGGCTGCGGGTCTGCGCGGCCGTCGGCATCAACCTCGTGCGGCGCAACGGCGACGACCAGGCCATCGACATCGCCTGACGCGGCTGCGAGCTACACCCGAGTCGCCACATACGCTTCCCCGACGTCGACGCCCGCGCCGTGCGCCTGTATGGCGGCCTGCAAGCCCCGCATCTCCGCCTGGGCGGCCGCGAGACTCGACTGGGCGACCTCCATGTCTGCAGCCGGCAGGGAACTAGGGGTCATGCCGGGTGTCGGTCGTTGCTGCGCCGCCCCTCGAAGCTGCCACTCACCCCGCGCCAGTGCGTCCCGTGCCGCTTGCGTGGGGAGCAGCAGCGGCAGCTGAGGAGCGCCCCAGTACCAGACCCTGGCCGTGTGTGCGGGGTGTGCGTCCGCACCCTTCGTTGAGAGAGCTTTTGCTGCCTCTCGCGCGTCCGCTATGCGCTTCTCGAGCTCCCCAACCTGCGCTTTCAACGTCTCGATCCTGTCCTTCATCTTCTCCACCTCCTTAAGCTCCTCCAGCACCTTGGCTGTCGTCTCGTCGATCCCCATGCTCCCGTCGCGCCTCGCTGGTGAGGGCCCGCAGAGCGGGCGCGCTATTCACCAACACGGCCCACGCGACGGCTCCCGCGGCTGCCACGACAAGACTGCCGGACAGGAGCAGCTTCGGAGCCACCCGCTGCGCGGCCCGGAGTGCGCGGGGCTCCTCCTCTCGCAGTGCTCGCGCGCCACGCTCGAAGTTGCGGTGAAAGGACCAAGCGAAAGATCCAACGAGAGTCGAGAGGAAAACTCCACCTGTCACCCACTCCTGCGGGGATGAATGGAGGATGAATGAAGCTGTAGAGTTGCAGAATTGGCTTGCAAAGCCCAGCTCAAGCTTTGCGCCACGGTTCGAGGAGAGGGCACCTGCAGAGGCATGTCCTGTAGCGTGACTGAGGAACACGGGCGGTGGATATGCGGGGGGCGGATCCATTTGCTCGTGCTTTGCTCTGCCGCTCTTCCTGACAGGGAGCCACGGGTCTGGCATCGTCAGGGGGCTGGCCGCGGCGTCGTGGGTGTACAGGAACACCGTGTTAATTCAGACGTCCGCGGCTCGGGCATTGTGCGAGTGATATTTCACCCCTGAAACGTCCTCGCCTGCCTCAACTTGCACACCCGCGCCAGCGCGGTCTGCGGAGGGCCCCATGGGACTCACTCCAAAGCAAATTGCTGCTCGCCAAAAGGGGCGGGCGGGAAAAAGCGCCAAGAAGAAGCAGGTCGAGGTTTGCCGCAGGCGCGGCCGGCACGGCGCCTGCGCCGCGATGTCTTGGGCGGGATGCCCGGAGGGCTGCTATCCTGTTCCGAGACCTCGTGATGCTTCTTCCGGGGCTTTCCGTGCGGGCTATGAAGCTTGCTTGCCGCGGGCGCGACTGAGTTCCCGTGCCGCGCCTCGCAGCTCTCGCCGCAGGAGCTGTTGGCGCAGGCCCAGCTGCATCTGGACAATGGGGACCCGAACGAAGCACTGGGGCTGATGCGCCGCGCTGCCGAGCTGGCCCCGAGCGACGTGGAGGTCCTGGACGCCTTAGGCGCACTCCTCGCAGAGATGGGGCAGGGCGACGCGGCGCTCGCCGTCCTGAGACGGGCCGCCGAGATCGCGCCGGACTCGGGCCACGAGAAGTTTATGTACCTGGGCCAGCTGCTGCCCGACGAGGAGGGCCTCAACTTCATCAAGGCACGTTTTCCTACCGAGCTGTGCCGAAGGGCCGGCAGCCCCGCACCGCGTAAGGCGATGGCGTGCACGCACCCGCAGGCGGGGATTCGCGTGCTCGAGAGCCGGCTGGCGAGCACGTCAGACCCGGAGGAGCGTGAGCAACTTTCAGAGGACACGTGTGCAGCACTGTGCGCGCTCGTCGAGCACATGATCAGCGGCTCCGTCGGGGACCTTGCTGCGGTCCGGGTGAGGCAGGGACGGCCGAGGTCACGAGGCAGACGAGATGACGTGCCGGGGGGCTCGTTCGCGGCAACAAGGATGGCCCTTTGCGCGCGCCAATTGAGTCGCTCTCACGCGCGCGCAGGAGGAGGCGACCGAGGCGCTGGCACGCGCCGAGCGTTGCTGTCCCAGCAGCCCCGAGCCCAAGCAGGTGCAGGCGTCTCTGCTGTACGAGCTGGGCCTGCCAGAGGAGGCCCTGGGGGCGTTGAGGGAGTCGATGGCCAAGTGGATGCACAGGTGAGGCCCCGCGTGCCCCGGTCTCGCGACTTGCGATCGTGAATGACAAGCCAAGACCTAGCGACGGTCGTTGTGGCAGGACACAGTCACAGAGTCGCTGGGTTGCTCTGCCCAACTTGCAGCGCGCCGGAGGAGGAGGAGGAGGGGTGGAACTTCGATCCGGGGTATGAGCCCCCCAGCTACGAGTTCCGCTTCGAGTGCGCCAAGCTGCTGTTGGAGCTGGACCCGTCGACGGAGGACGCGATCGAGGTCCTGGAGACGTTGGTGGCCGAGGACGACATGGACCCCAACGTGTGGCACATGCTGGGGCTGGCGTACTACTCGGGAGGGAGCCTGCGCGAGGCCACGGAGGCGGCGTCGCGGGGCGAGGCGCTCCTTGAGAGGATGGGGGTGCCGCGGGAGGAGGACATCTGGCAGCAGTATGCAGATTTGCGAGACGCGATTGAGGACGCGAGGGGCAAGCTGGGGGAGGACGGGGAGGGTGGGGAGGGGTCGGGGGGCGCGGAGGACGAAGAGGCGATGGTAGACGACGACAGCGACGACGAGGATTAGCCGATGCGTGCAGCTCGTGTCGCGACTTCTTTGAAGGTTGGCTGGCAGCAATGGCTGGCGTGCGCACTAGGCCCCGACCCGGTCGCGGGGAATCAATCGGAGCTCCGGACCATGCTGCGGGAATGGGGGCGTCATTGGGTGAGCACTGGGCACGCGAAGCCAGGGCTAGGAGCCCCAAGGCCCAGCTGCACCTTGAGAAACACGGCGCCCGCTGTTTGGGAAGGGTTGATGCCGACCCCGTCCCCGTTGATGATTGCGCTAGTCTCCCCGGACACCTTGAACTCCTCTGCGGCATACTGCGGGTCAGAGAAGGCATACTGCGGGTCGAAGAATGCCGAGGACGGATGGGAAGGACTGCCCACATCTCTGATGCCCGGGGCGCCCACGCTGCTCTCACCCGCATCACAGCGGAGAAAGGGGCGTCCTCGGGCACGCTCAGCACGCGGAATGGGAGCTTGGGGTCGCTGGAGAGGGTGATTTTGAAGCTCACTTTCGCAGTGGCCATGCTGGGCGCAAGTAGAGGATCTATGTGGGCTGACGGCAATGAGCCCTAGCGTGGCGTTGCGTCTGAGCTCTTGAACCTTTCGAAGTCAGAGCTGGCCTGACGCGAGGGGCCCATGTCAGTAAACACGCACTCACGCACTCATCGACCGGCGATTCGACCCCCGCTCGCGAGAGGCAGCTGTTACCGATCTGTGTGCGCAGGGCTGGCGTGGAGCGGGTCGGACAGCTGTGATCTCGCGTCGGGGATTGCGGCTTCCAGAAGCAGCAGGCCGTCCGCAGAGCCCAGCCTCTGCCAGCCGCTGCGCTAGTAGCCAGCACGAACACTCATCAAATGTCGGGGGCGCCAGTCCCACTAAATCGCCTGCAAGAGCAAGCGACGGCGAAGGTGGCCCGCGAGGCCGCTAAATCCAGACCGCGACGGCTTTGCGCTCAGGCGAAGGGCTGCAGCGTCAACCTGCCTGTGCGCGCTCGATGCAGGGTGACCTGTCCTACTCGGCGTGGTCGGGGGGCGTGACGAATTACTCTGCGGTGCCGGTCCGGCTCGATGTCGCGCCCGAGGAGCGTTCCTCCGCCGAGGAGGGCTGCGTGAGCGCATCGGCGTGGAACCAAGCGGGGACGTTCGAGACGCGGGACTTGAGCAACTGGGCACAGGCAAGGGGAGCCGTGGAGCAGCCAGCCAAGCATTGCGCCGAGCGACGTGGAGAGTCAGTAGGACATGCACGGCCTCTGAGTCGGCGCCTTTTCGACCCCTGCAGGAGGACGTGAAGGGGCGTTTGAAGGGGCTGGAGGCGGCTGCCTCGGACGGGACGCTCGTGCGCGTGACCGGCGTGACGAGCGTGAGTGGCGAGGCCGCGGTGCACTTTGTGCGTGGGAAGAGGCGTCATGGGTTCGACCTGGAAATCAAGTTGGCCGTGGAGACGTCCGGCGACCCCGTGGCGAAGGGCTCCCTGACGATTCCCTCCGTCGGCCCGGAGGACATCGACTGCCCGGAGGACCTGCATGCGGACGTCGATGGGGCGGTGCGGGAGTTCAAGGAGCGCGCCCTGCTCCTCAGGTGGGCGCCCATGCAGCGCTGTTGGCAGTCGGCCCATCACCATCCATGCGCCTCTCAGGTCAAATGACATGACAAGCAAGCTCCTCCACCCACCCTCATGAACTGCAGGGCGAGGATCTGCGAGGAGTTGGCGCAGTTCTACGCGGCGCTGAAGGAGAAATGAAAGCTACAATGTGGATTCGATGCTCTGGGTTTGCGTAACTTCTCCTGACTCCCATTGCGTTGAAAGACCTGGGCTTCTGGCGGCGGCCCTGACAGTCCCTCTTGTTGGCTCCATCTCTGAGCCCGTCCCGTGAAGGGGCTATCCTGTGTGCAGCGCCCATGCAGCTAGAGTAGACCAGAGAGGCGCTGCACACACTTGCCATGATGGAGGGAGGCGTAATAGACGAGCGCGCGCCTCTCAGGGAAAACCAATGGCTGGAGGCTGGTGATGAGGGACGAAAGCGTCTTAAAACGGGGGCGGGCAGGCAGGTGACTGCCTGACCGGGCAGAGCGCGAATTTAAGCGGCTGGCTTGTGTCGCCGACAGCCGCGTGGCCGCCGCGACGGCCCAGGTCGTTGGCAGGCTGCGTCACTCGAACGCAAGCGGCAGACATGCAGCGAAGCCGCTTGGTCGCAGGTCTCGCTGGAACAGTTCCTCGTCCGCGTGGAGCATCGCGAGCCTGAGGCGCGCGACGTGATCCGTCAAGCCAACCTGCGCCTGGGGTATCGGTCTTCTGGCGAGCCATCCTGCTCGGTGGACGCGCCGCGGCGGATGCAGAGGGCCGTGAGTGCTTGCGGCATACGAATGCAAAACTCAGCTGTCGTGGCCTGTGCGCGCGTCGCCGAGCCCCGATGCGCTTCGCGCCCCTCCCGCACGCAGAAATGGAGGGATGCGCTCGTGCTCCCGCGGCACGAGGCCGCCAAGATGCGGCGCGGCGACCTGTGGGAGAGGCACTTCCCAGCCTTGGCAGAGCGCCTGCACGTGTGCGCCAGTCCTGATGCGCACAGCTTCAGCGCATCGGTGGTCGGCAACTGGACCGGCTGGTCTAACTGCCCGGACCTTGCCGTCGTCGACGTGGCCTTCGATGCCACCTGCGACCTCGTGGCCTCCGTGACGGCCGGCGGCGCCCTCACCGTGCACGACGCCGTCGCCCTCGCACACGCTGCGCGCGCGCCTCCGGTGCCCGGAACCCCCGTTGGCCGCGCGGAAATGGATCCCGTTGTGGCTCTGGGCGTCGGGGGTCAGGCGTCCGCGCTGACCTGGGACCCCGTGCACCGCAACACCGTCGCCGTGGCCCTGCTGAGCGCGGCCAAGGTCTCGCTCTTCGATCTCGAGTACTGCGAAACGACCGAGTCGAGCGCCGTCACCGTCGAGCGCCGGGGCGCCGGGGTACACAGGTAGGCGGACATACGTGGGGCCGATAGGCAGGGCCTACCGACGCTCAGGCCCCAGGCGCAGGCGCTGCCGAGGAACGCGGTATTACTGCTTCTGAGTTCACAGGAGGGAAGGCCTCACGGCCCTGTCGTTCTTCCCCGAGGGCGGCTCGGGAGGGAACGTGCTGTGCGCGGCCACGACGTGCTGCTCCGTGGCGTGCTGGGACCGGAGGGCGGGCAAGGGCCACCAGGCAGAGCTCACGGCATCCGCAAGGGGCGAGTGCGACCCTTCTCTATCCGCCGTGACTGTATCTGCAGACGGCACGCTCGTGGCTGCCGGGGGCGGTGCCGGCCGCGTGCATATCTGGGACATCAGGCACGTGCTTTTGTCAAAGCTGATGCGCCTCTTGCCAGAACACGGCTTGCCTTTTGCAAGGCGGGTCACATAGGTAACACTGCAACGATTTTGCGTCGCCCTTTGTTGCAGGAAGGCGAGCGTGGGGGGCTTCAGCGGGGCGAACCAGAGGGTGTACGGGCTGTTGCAATCCGTGGCCATCCCAGCTGCCCTGACGCGCGTGCGTGGCCTCCTGGCGCAAACCAGGATTCCGCTCCCGTCCATCCACGACGTCGTTCTCGAGGCGAGGACACGGGGTGGCGCCACTGCCCCGCACCTTCCCGCGCGCAGTGGGGTGTCCAGCCCTGTTGACTGTGGCAAACTGTATCGATTTGCTTCAGTGCCTCTTACATGCGATGTCCCGCAGGGCTCATCCAGCAACTTACGCGCCCTTTTCCACCTCGGCTGCGGGTGGACCGGGGCTCTCATGGTCGAGACGGAAACAGTCACAAACCTCAACGGCCCTCCGTGCCCCGCGTTCCTCACGGGGCATACCCAGGACTGGCCGGCAGACCACGGGACTCACCAGGTGCGATTGGCCATCGCATTCTCTCTTTCCAGAGCCTTTCCAGAGCCGGTCTGTTGCGTGATATGATCTCCTTGTGTCCCTCATCCGACCCAGTGCCACATGCCGGCCCTGCTACCCGCAGGACACCCCACGTCCACCCCCGGGTGTCATGAACGTCCGCAGGAGGCGCATCTGCCACCGCGGCGATGCAGTTGCCGTGCCATGTGCGGACGGCAGCGGCGTCTTCCTTGTCGACTTGGCGCGTGGCGTGGTGTCGGCGACCGCAGTCGACACGGTGCCTGCTCCCCAACCTGTTGCCGCCAGGCGTGGGGAGCCTGGCACGACAAGCGAGGGTGCCCTGTCTGCCCGGGGCGCCGCGTCCGGTGAGGCGGCGTCGGGACGGTCAAGTTCTGGGAGGGACGGCACTAGGCGTGCCAGGGGCAGGGCACCCGCAGCGAAGGTCGTCACGCAGGCGCCCGTGTGCGCGGTGTCGCAGCACTCGGCGTGGGGGCAGCTCGTGTGCGGCACAGCCAGGGGAGAGGTGGCTTGGGTTGCCCCGCGTCGCACAGTCTGACGAGTACGGTTTCGTTGTTGCTCAGCAGCGGCACCTCTCTAGTGCTGCGCTGTCCCTGCTAGCCACGACCATTGCAATGAGGGAGGTTTCAACCATGACATCGGTGGGCTTGTTACAAGCAAGCAAGCGTCAATTTTGCCAGCGTCAGTGCCTCCCGAGGAATTTGTCGATGGCCGCCGAGAATGCCGCGAACCCAGCGCACCCGATGCACATGCCCTTGGGCCCGGTGCCGTAAGCCAGGGTGGCCCCCGTGACGCACCCCGCCGACACCGAGTTGTAGATGTCCGTCTTGGCCCGCCACTTCTCAATCACGCACTCGGACCCCGCAAACAGGAACCCCATCCACGCGAAGCTCTGAGAGGGACAGGGCATAGTACTATGTGGTTGCTATGTAACAAGGACACTGAAACATGCTGTTTTCAGAGGGCTAAGTCTCCACCTCCGTGCAAATGGCTTGCACTCTTGCCCCACGCCCATGCCATGGCTCACCTTGGCGTAGCTCACGGACTTGGTTCGGATGGACGTGACCATCTCGGAAAGTACCTTCCGGACGGTCGTGTTTTCCTCCACTGCGCGCATCGGCACATGCATCATTGGGTGCACCACCGTCAGCGGCTACTCAACTGCACCAAGCGGCCCTCAGCAAAACTCACCCGTGACACCTCCCAGCATGGCGTTCCCCCCACCCGCCGTCTCCATGCTGCCGAAGAAGGCGCCAAACAAGAGCCCCATCACCGCCCCACCAATCGTGGCCATCACGGACTGGACCGCACAGTTGGTCTGCGAGCAGAGGGCGCCGGGGGTGCCACTCGCGCCCGCGCACGCGCGCCCAGGCACCTCGGACAGCGACAGGTGTGCGGCTGCACCTGAACGTCGCCGACGCGTATGCTGTTGAAGTCCGGGATTACCAATGGAGGGACCGCCCCCTGCGCGACGTCTCTCCGGATCTCCGCCCGCTGGCCCGCCTGCTGGACCACTGCGAGCACGGGAGGGAAGCTCCGCGGTGCAACAGGGACGAAGCGCGGCTCGCGGGCCATCCATCCGTCGCCCGCTCACCCTCTCTTGCTGCCGACATGCCCTCCTGCACGGACCCCTGGCCCGATGGCTCCGCCTCCGCTGCCTGCTGCACTTGCGGCTCGCCCCGCCGGTACCTGGGCCCAGGGAAGCGGAACCCGGACGGTGCAGTCCCCATCCCGGGGACGTAACCGTGCGGGCGATCGTCTTCATCCTCATCCTCCGCCGGTGATGCGGCAACAAACCCGCGCCTTCTCGGCTCGTATCCGCTGGTAACAAAGCGCGCGCTCTGTGCACGGGCGGAAATCTCGGCCTGCGGCGGCACACACGACAGCTCAAGCATGGTACCACCCTCCAAGCCCTCCCTCTCGGACTTTCCGGCGAAGCAGTGCACCTCGTGTTACCTGCTCTTGGCACCTCCTCAACGCCGCTTGGCATTCGTACACCGCGGGGATGGGTAGCCGCTCGGCCAGCGACCGAAGCGTGAGCGCCGAGCTCTCCACCATCAGCGACGACCCCAGAGGTAGCGCTGGCTGCGCCGACGAAGCCCCGATGTGTCCATTGACGTGATAGCGGCGGACACGCCCGCGTTCATCGCCTCATGCGCGAGCGAGGTCCCTTCTGACGGTATGCCCCCCTCAGAAAACACGGCGCGCAGCTTCAACGCCCGTTGACGCGATGACGACTCACCAGGATGTTGACCGGTGGCTTTCCGCGGAGTTACTCGCAGGGCCCAGGATTTCAAAAGCAGGAGCTCCGGCACCCTCGCGAGCAGGTGAGACGCAATGACGCGCGGGAGGCCATCTCATGTGTGCTTGTGACTGTGTGCATTTGGCCGAGGGGTGGCTTGCGTTGATGCGGTCGCCACGGCGGGGCAGATGCCACGCATGTGCCGCATGTTCCTCAAGCGAGCGTCGCCGCATGGTGGCGTCTCGGCGGCTGCAGTGTTCGCCGTTGCCTAGCTGCGCACCTCCACGTCCCGTTCCGTCCTTCCGGCACGCAGGTCGCCCTCGTCAGCGATCTCTGGCTTGCTTCGAGCGCACCGGGAGATTGCAGTCTTCGCACTGGGGGGGCGACTCGTGCCGCGCGCGGAGCGGTTGGGTATCGCGTAGAGAGAGCCGGCGGAGATGGCGGACGAGGGCGAGGTCTCGGCGCTCGTCATAGACAATGGGTCGGGGCTGATCAAGGCGGGATTCGCCGGGGACGATGCGCCGCGGGTGGTCTTCCCGACCATCGTGGCGCGGACGAAACAGGCTCAGGGTGGCGTGGTGGACCGGGCACAGCGGGAGTATTATGTCGGGGACGAGGCGCAGGCGAAGCAGGTTGGCGGCAAGCGGCCCTTTGTGCGTCCCTCGCCGCCGTGCGCACGCCGCGTGCGCCTGCGGGACTCTTCGTGAAATGCACTTGGATCCCTGCTCGTCTTCACATCGTGCCGGCACCCCTGCGGGCCTCTGGCCGGGCGGACGCACCCCCGCAGCTGCGACGCGTTTTGGCGGCCTCTGGACCGCCACAGCCTCCCGCGCGTCGTCCGCAGGTGAAGGAGGATATCTCCATCAAGCATCCGATCGAGCACGGCGTGATCGTGGACATGGAGGAGATGATCCGCGTCTGGGAGCACGCCATCAAGGACGAACTGAAGCTCGACCCTAAGGAGCACTACGTGCTGCTCACCGAGCCGCCCGCGAACCCGAAACACATCCGAGAGGAGATGTGCAAGGTGCGGGGCAGGTTGGGAGGGACGCGCCGGCCGCCAGCAGCCGGGGACCTCTCACGTCGTGACGAACACGTTTGCTCGGCCCTCACCGCAGGTCCTCTTCGAGCACTTCGGCGTCCCCGCCGTCTACACGTGCAACCAGGCCGTCCTATCGCTGTACGCATCGGGCCTGACCACGGGGGTGGTGATCGACTCGGGTGAGGGCAGCTGAGGAGCACGATTGCTGTCTTCAAGCACAACTGCAGTAGCCAGGTGCCGTGAGAGAGCCCCTCGCCGTTTCTCGCCGGACCTCTTACCCGCGACCCTGCTCGTGTTCGCAGGCGACGGGGTGACGCACACGGTGCCCGTGTTCGAGGGGTATGCCCTCCCCCACGCCATCCTCAAGCTGGACATGGCCGGCCGCGACCTGACTGAGTACATGGCGAGGCTGCTGTCGGAGCGGGGCCACCAGTTCACGACCAATGCCGAGAAGGAGATCGTGCGTGACATCAAGGAGAAGCTGGGGTTCGTCGCCGGGGACTTTGAGCAGGAGCTCGCGAGCGCGGAGAACAGCTCGTCGGTGGAGAAGCAGTACGAGCTGCCGGACGGGCAGGTCATCACGGGTGAGTCATTGGTGTCTTGGTCATGGTGTCTTTAGAATATCGTCTCTGGGGTTTTCACAACAGCGTCTCTGGGGCAGCGTCGGCACGGCGATGTAGCTGTGGCAATTATATAACGCGTGCCGCACCGGTGCGCGTGCCTGGGCTGTGCCACGAGGCAACTGCCGCTGCGGCTGCATCATAGTGGCCTGTAACCCTCGCCTGCCTCCTCCTGTGCCACCCTCAGTGGGGACGGAGCGGTTCCGGTGCCCCGAGGTGCTCTTCCAGCCGTCTCTGATCGGGGAGGAGTCGCAGGGCATCCACGAGACGGCGTTCAACTCCATCATGAAGTGTGACGTGGACATCCGCAAGGATCTTTACGCCAACATGGTCCTCTCTGGCGGCTCCACCATGTTCCCGCACATCGTGGACCGCATGTACAAGGAGATCGCCGCGCTGGTGGGAGACGCGCGCTTGAGCGAGTCGGTTGTCTGGACGCGGTTGCTGCCTGGTTCACCCGGGAGCCAACCTGCAACGACAGACGCTGACAATCGCTGTCCGATACGGTGGCAGGCCCTTCTGAGGCAGGCTGACGTGCTAGGCCGCACATCGCATGACCCAGCTCCGCCTCGGCTCGTCTGCAGGCCCCGACCGCCACCAAATGCACTGTCATGGCCCCGCCCGAGCGTAAGTACTCGGTGTGGATTGGGGGTTCCATCCTGGCGTCCCTGCCCACCTTCTCGGCCATGTGGATCACCAAGAGCGAATACGAGGAGTCGTCCCCGGCCATTGTGCACCGCAAGTGCTTCTAGGCTTGGGGAGCAGGGACGGGCGTGTAGTGCTGCGTGTGCTTGTAAACGCAACCAGCAGAGACGGGCGTGGGCTGCTGCGTTTGTGCGGCGCTCAGCCCGCTTCCGGGGTCCCCGGGCGGCTCTGTTGCTGGCACTCATGTGAGGGTGTGTGCGGCAAGAGCATTGCACTTTTTTCAACCAAATGCGACTCGTCCTAGCACCTTTGAATCCGGTCAAGCGACTCTTGCTGGCCTGGCCGCGAATGACGGCGGTCGTAGATAGCGAGAGAGTGAGGTGCGAAATTGTCGCATTGCTGGCTCCGAGCGCAGCGCAGCGCAGTGCATGCAGGTGGGTCGATCCAAAAGCCCAGGGCACATCCCACCGCGTCGAGTGTGCGGCTGTCAGTCCTGGTACCTCAGCACAACTTGAGCCGAAATGAGGTTGACACTCTGCGAGGCACATCACACGTGTGTGCCGTCCTCCGTCGTTCACAGCACGTCATGCAAAGCACAGCACGAAGCCGCCATCAGTGCGAAAAGTGCCCAGCCCCCTTTGCCGCACCTGGAGGGTGGCGAGCGAGGGCGGGCTGGTACAGGCGAGGAGGCGCAGGTTCCTGAGCCTGGCGAGGACCGCGAGGTTCTCGATCCAATGCCCCGGGAGCTCCAGATGCTCCAGGAATTGGAGAGAAGCGATCTCCTCCCACACCGGGGGGCTGAACACCTGGGATCCTGGGACCGAGGTCTCCTCCATGAGCCCCATCCCCGCGCTGAGGCCGTTCCCGCGCCCCACCGCCAGCTGCCGCAGGCCTGACAGCGCCGCCACCCCTCTGCGGACGCGGGAGGGTGTGCGAGGTTGCAGCGCAAGCGCAACCGAGCTGCGGTTCGTGACACGCCACGTCGAGTGTCCTGTCTACGACGCCGGCTGGCCCCCTCACCGGAAGGATGGCATGCACAGGACGGGTGCAAACAGGTGGAGGCCTTTCAGGTTAGGGAGCCCTGCCAGGGCCTCGCAGAGGAACTCCCCCTGCGACAAACGCAAAGGCATAAACAAGCTTTGGTGGCGACAACACCGCAAAGCTCACAGGCGCCGACGGAGCTTCGCCTCACGCTGTGCGTGCTGTGCGTGCTTGCCTCCGTGGCCCGGACCGGAAGCACGTTGATGTCTGACAGGGTCAGGTCCTCCAGGGAGGAGAGGTGAGAGAGGGCGCTGAGCTCAGAGACGGGGAACTGCGTCGGACGACGGAGGGCGACGGTCGCAACCGAGTTGCGGTGCCGGTGTGGAGGCGAACAGCAGGAGCGGCAGACGAAGCGGGCAGATGAGATGGGGAAAGGTGAGATGAGGCGGGCAATGAGATGAGGTGACCTAATGTGTGCCGTATGATGCTCGTTGCCTCACCTGTTCGAGGGTGTTGAACCCCAGCCACCAGGGGTTGACGGAGAGCTCCAGGGACCTGAGGGACGGCGTGAAGCAAGGCCCGGTGATGGCGCGCAGGATGGTGCCGAGGTCGGCGGCAGTCCCACAGAACACGGAGATGTCCATGAGGTGCGGGAAGGTGCGCGAGGGACTGCCGGGTTGCTCCTGCGGCCACGGCAGGGGCAGCGGTGTGCCTGCAGCGACGCCCATGTGCATGCGACGCCATTCTGCTTAGAAGATGCACACATTCCTGTGGATAAGTGGCGTTGTGTGGATGCCACCACCACCACCGCCAGCTCTCATGCATGCTGATGCACCGTGCGGGTGGCGGCAGGGCTCACGTCTCGCAGGGCACCGTCGCTCTGGCTTTCAGCGGGGTCTGTCGCGGCGGCCGGGGCGACCTCGTGTGACGTCGTGAGGTGCAGCTGCGTGAGCTGGGGCAGGGACGAGAGGGCGCGCAGGTGGGAGAGGTTGACGTCGAGTGTCGAGACACGCAGCACCGCGAGGGAGTCCAGCACGGTGGTTTTGGTCAGACGACTGAGCACCTGGGCGTTGCCGATCGCGCCGCCCATCTGCACCGACGGCGGGGCGAAGCGGGCGTGAGCGAACAGCCGTGAAGCACCGAGACGCCCATGACTCCACATGTCATTCGAAAGGCCAACAAGACGTCCCACGTCTCGGCCATGGACGTCACCTCGAGGTTGGTGAGACGAGGGAGGAATGGGTGGGCCGACTGAGGATGGTCGAAAATGTCAACCCATCCGTCGACGTCGCGGATGGTCAGCTCACACAAGCGGCTGCGGCCAGTGGGGAGCGAAGGTATGATTGGCACGATCAACAGATCATCGAATAATGGATAGTATAAAAACTCCGGCATTTCAGAAACCCGGCATCTCAGCAGCCCAGCAGCTCAGAACCCACTGCACTCACGGCAGCAAACCCAGGGGTCCCAAGTCCTCCCCCCGCCGGACGGGCTCATCAAAGAGCATCGCCAGGACTGCGAGCATGACGTGGAGCGCGTAGACATCGCACCCGGCCGTATCGTCCAATGACAACGATGCTCACAAAGCACGATCGATGCCGCAGTGACCGCCCAGCGACAGCCGTGCCCTACGAAGCACGATCTGTCGGCCTAGCTGCCCACCCACCCGTGAGGTCCTGGAGATGCGCCAGAGTATCGCAAACGGCCCTGGCATCTCGCGCGCGTACCATCTGCAGCGACAGCTCCTGGAGCAGGTGCAGGTTGGGGCCCGCCGCCACGGGGCGGGGTACGCTTGTGGTTGACGCAGTCGGAGCGTCAGCGTCGGTGCCGAGGACGAGTTCCGGCCCCAGGGCGCGGTCGACTCGCTCGAGCTGCCGGAGGTGTCCGGCGGAGATGCGGTGGTCGGGGTGGTCGGCGTTGACGATGACCGTGATGTGGGGCAGGGGCCGGCCGGGCTCGATGGTGAGGATGGGAGTGGCGGACGAGGCTTCCTCCTCCAGCTGGCTCACCGCCTGCACCGTGAGATTGCGCTTCATGCTTTGAAATGACCAGAGGAAAGCCAAGCAGCGTCCGCAACTGTTGTGACAACTGCACGCAGTCTGCAGTCTCACCAGGGTGATGTCTTTCAGAGCTGAGAGGTTCTGGAGGTGTTGGAAGGCGTAGGAGAGGTGCGGGGCGGTGACGTCCAGGGCGCGCAGGCGGGTGAGGGACACGACGGTGCTGGAGGCCGACAGGATCGCGTCGTTGACCGCGGTGGCGTTGGTGATGAGCCAGGTGGGCTCCCAGAGGCGAGGGAGGCACAGCCGGGTCAGCTGCGTCATCTCGCCGATGGCTGCGGGCGACGGGCAGGCGAGCCAAGGTGTGACGCAGGCAAGACGACCCCTGCCCCCAAAAACACCGATCGCCCTCCTTTAAAGCTCCCCTCGCCTGGCACAGCGCGCACGGCGTTCTCCAGGAAGGCCACATCGAGGCCCTGCAGCCCCCGCATCTGCCGCAGAGCGTCTAGCGCTCCATCTGACCAGGCAAAGTCCACATCGAGAGAGCCGCGCCGCCGAAGCATGAATTCCAGCAGGACCCCGCGGGGGATGTCCAGGTCCCGCAGGCGCAGGATGGAGCCCTGGGAGACGTAGGGCGGCATGAAGATCTCGACGGACCTCAGGCGCGGGATGCAGCGGAGGAGCGTGAAGCCCTCGTCCGTCGCCGTGTCGCTCGTCCACACCAGGTCGACGTCGCGGAGGCGCGGCAGCGCAGACAGGGCCTGCAGCGGGGCAGGGAGTGTGACGGTCGTCGTGGGGCTTGGCCAGCGACGCCCCTGCCTGATAGGGTGTCCTGACCCACCTGCACCATGTCAGGCGTGATGTCCGTGCACCACCGAATCTCCACGCACTCGAGCGCGGGCACGTGACGCAGGCAGTGGAGCGCACGGGCGGTGAGGCCCCGTGCCCGGCAGTCGAGCCGCACGTGCCGCAGCGCAGGGAGGGTCCCGAGGGCCGACACCAGTGTCTCCAGCTCCGCGTCTGTGCCCACATCAAACTCCGTCAGGTCGACCTGCAGAGCGTGGCCAGAGGCGAACGTGCACGGAGGACGGGGCGGTGGTGCGGGGCGAGGGATGCCTCTTTTATGCCCTCTCTGGTCCTCCACTTCACACAGGGCGGTCGGGGCGGTCGCTGGTTGCGCGGTGGCGCGCAGGGGAGGGACTCACCTGGGTCACATGGGTGGCCAGCGACAGGACGTTCCGAACGGCGTCCGCTGCGGCCGCGATGTCCAAGTCGCCTCCGCGGATGGGGCGAGGGAGGAGGACAGCGTACTTGGCCGCGCCCAGGACGGCGCTGCGGACCGATTTGCAGCTCGAGTAGAAGCTCCACTTGTCCGGGACAGCGACCATGCGATGCGGATGCCCCCATGCCGGCTTGGGAGGCTGCAAACGACATACCGCGAGGCTGTTCGAGAACTTCCCGTGTGACGGCGACATCGACCGTTGTCGCCAACCACGGTACTCATGCCGTATCTGGTCGCCAACTCACGTCTCTCGCTGCCTGGCTGTACAAGCGGGCCCACACTGGGAGCGTGGGCTCCGCCTCCCCTCGAGGCCCCAGCGGAGACAGATACTCATGGATGAGGGCCAGGCAGTCGAAGGGGAGGTCCGTTAGTTTGATGGAACGGGACTCAGCCTTTGGCGACATCTCATGCATGCCCTTTGCGTCAGAGAGCGTGAGAATGGGACTCCAATCCAAGGCCGCGCTATGATGCAACAAGGACCACACGCAAGGGCCATCACACAGAGTTTTGACGGTGGCCTGCGTTGCACGCCAGTCTTGCGTCAGCAACACCTCCTCTGCGCCGGCTCCTTCAATTTACGTCGATGGAGCGACCCATCGTCGCCACACCGTTTGCTGAGTAGCTCAGCCATCGACATTGCGCCGCCTCTGCCGCGGTAACTTCCTACTTTTCTGTTGCTTTCTGAGGAGGGAGCTTCGCGTTACAGGTGCTTGGCAGCGGGCTCCTGTGCCTTCGCCTGCGCGCCGGGATCCCCGGGGCGACGGGCCCATTGGGGCGGAGCACGCCGCCTGCGATCGTCGGCTTCGGCGGCTCCCCGGCCCTCTGCTGTGCTCGCGCTGCCTCTGGTCGTGGCCATGCCTCTGCCGACCCGCAGCGGGCCGGGTGCCAGGGCCCTGCGCCTGCGATCTCCGAGCCCCCACGGTCTGGAGCCTCTGCCGCCGCGCGCGCAGGTCGGCCCGGCGGGGGGGTCGCCTGAGTCGGTTCGGGACTCCCTCTGCATGGGCCGAGGGAAGAAGGGATGTCTGAGTGAGACGCGCGAACCTCCCGCGAGGCCGAAGGGTCGACCGGTCGAGGTCTGCACATCGTGCGATGGGAACGTGCGCAGCGCGAAGGGGAAGCGCGCACGGGTGGATGTCAACACCACTTCTACGGAAAAGCGGCCCAGGGCCGAGGATCTGGACGTATTCGACCTTGAGCTCGGTGAGCCTGCGGCTGCCACCGTGGGTGCCCCTGCGCGCTCCCCTCCAGCGCTCTTGACCGTCTCTGCACATCTTGTGACTGCAGAGGCTGCGCTGGTGGCGGACAACGGCGGGATCGAGGACGGGAAGAGCTGCCGGCCGCTCAGCTGTGGCCCCTCCCCGTCTTGCCTGCCGTTCGGCCCTTCCGACTCGGTGACGCGGGCCTCCAGCACAGGGCCCAACTCTCCGGACTATCTGGTCGTCACCTCGCTTGCGGGCGCGGCCGGGAAGGGGCCGATTCCGGGGGACGTGGCGGAGCAAGCGGTGACGGAGGTGCTGCAGATGGGCCTGCGCCGTGACGCGAAGGGCGTGATGCAAGCCCCGGACGAGTGGTTGGCGGGCGTTCAAGATTACAAGGCCTGCCAGCCCATCGCCGACAAGGCCGCGCTCAAAAGGTGAGGCAGGAACCGGACACATCGAGGCGATGGGTTTTGGGGGCGCCCGCGGACGGCGCGCGCGATTCGGGATGCCTTGCGGCGGAATGTACGTGTCGTGACGGTCCAGCGACGATTCCCCACCCGCCCCGCCCCGCAGTGCCAAGGCGAAGTATCGCCGAGGGCGCGAGGTCTTGCTCAGGGTGCACGAGCACCTCTGCAGGGTGCGGTCGCACCTCTGTTCCCTGCGGGGCGAGTCCTGCGCGCCCGCCTCGCCCCTCGCGCGCGCCACCTTCGACCTGGCCGAGCCGGCGCTCCGTGCTTTGGAGCTGGCCTTCTCGACGCTCAACGGGGAGCTGGCCGTCACGAAGGAGCGCGTCAAGGCCTTCAAGCGGGCCGCGAAGCCGACGAAGCGGGCCGCGAAGCCGACGTAACGGTTTCTGACTCTCTCTCTTTGGAAGTGCACGCGGTCGCTGGGAGGGCTGGCAGCCCCCTGGCACAGGCGCTCACTTGCACGAACGTGCTTTGACTAAGGCCGTGGCTGGCGCACCGCGAGGCTTATTTTCCTGCCGCGCTCGTGGCGCCCTGCCGAGCCAGACTGTTTTCATTTCTCTACTCCTACTTGCGTCGTGTCTTCCGTTACCCGGACGGATCTTTGCACTTCGCTAGCAGCCATTCAAAAGCTTTGGACCCGCTCCCGCTCCCGCAACGGCATCTATCGAGCGTCGGCCATCGCTCCCGCAACGGCACCTCTTGAGAAGCAACGGCACCCATTAAGCACCGGTCCTCGCTCTGTGCCCGCTCTATGCCTTAGCCATATCGACGAAAGCATCCAAGGGGACCTGCACGTTCCCGAAAGCACGCATGCGCTTCTTGCCCTCCTTCTGCTTCTCCAACAACTGCGGGGGAGGCGCAGAGAAGACAGGTGATGAGGCGCGCGCGAACGTGCCGACAACGTCACGACAGACTGTACACGCTGTGCGAGGCCTCGTCAGCGGCCTGACTCCCGACCCACAGCCAGCCACAGGGCTGGCCTCGCCTTGCGTTTGCGCGAGACGTCGCCCCTGGAAGCACGGGAAGGGTGGGGCGCGCGTGAGACCTCGTTCACTGACTAATTCAAGCGGCACAGAGGATGACTAGCTAGCAGCAGACCCTCACCCGTAGCACTTGGCCGTCACGTCCTTCCGGTACGCCTTGACCGTCTCCCGCACGACAATCTTGCCGCCCGTCTTTGCCTAAGGGCGAGAGGAGCCACAGCAGCTGCAGTCCCAATCCAGACTGCAGCGCCAGCGATAGATGAGAAAGGAAGAAAAGTCAGCCGCGCTGATTCACCTGCAGCACGACGTCGAAGAGCTCCCGCTGCATGATGGCCTGCAGCCGCGTCACGAGGCGCCGCCCGACACGCGAGGCCTCGTCCCGATGCACGACCTTGGCCATCGCATCGACGGGCTCGCCGTTGACCAGCAGATCCAGGCGCACCATGTCTGCCACCCTGCGGCGAGGGGCGGCAGGCGCGATGGTCGCCAACAGCGGCACACCCCAATCCGCACATGCTAATCTGCCCACTTGCACCGCACCATTCCGCACCTGTCGCCAGCGTCCTCGTAGTCGAAAGACGCATAGCCGCTGGTAGCGCTCTTGAGGTCGTCGTAAAAGCTGCTGGCGAGCTCTGACGCGGGCAGGAGGTAGTGCAGCAGCGTGCGGGAGGGTCCCAGGCTCGACTGCCCCACGGGCTCTCCCCGCCGGCTGTGGCAGAGCTGCAGGACCACACCCAGGTGCTCATTTGGCACAATGACCGTCGCACGCACCACCGGCTCATGGACCTGTATGTCACAAAACAGGAGCCTATCCAATCGTGGCAAGCGTGAGGTGAAGGCACGTGCAGTCGCAGCAACACGCGGCATGCGTGATGTATGAGGGGCCTTGCGGCTTGCGCCATCACCTCCTTGATCTTCTGGCCCACCGGGAAATGCACGGGGTTCTCGACGGTCACCTCCGAGCCGTCCGCCAGCACGACGCGGTACGGCACTGCGGGCGGAGATACAGGCGACCACACCATGACACCATGCTGGTATTAGCACTTCATTGAGACACAGGAAACACATGGCAGAGGAAACACCACCCTCCCTGTGTCGTGGCAGCACCCCGCACCGGTGGGCGACGTGATGACTGCAATCGCGCCGTACTCTTGCTCCAGTCGCTGCCGGAACACATCCATGTGCAGGAGGCCCAAGAACCCGCAACGAAATCCCATCCCGAGCGCCGCGCTGTGCTCGCGCTGTATCACCACCGACGAGTCCGTGAGGAGCAGTCGGTCCTGCAGGGACAGGAAAGCGGTAGTGTGGTTGATACCTACGGCGTGTTGCGCCTGGTGACCGCCTGCAAGGCGCCACCGCTGCTCGGCGCACGCTTGCGAGATGTCAATGAAGGCGATTGAGCCACGTGAGCCCAGGCCCCTCACGATGGCTTCCTGCAGGCTGTTGAACTGCTCGGCGGACATGGGATAGATGCCCGCAAAGACCTTGGGCAGGGCTGGCTGGAAGCCCCGCAGAGCTTCCACGGGCTGGTTGTGGACGTGCCAGGTGTCGCCGACCCGGGCTGAGCGGGCGGCCTTCATGCCCGTGATCACGTAGCCGACCTGCCCGGTGCTGAGGACGTCACTGAGGGCACGGGTCGGGCGGAGAGAACCGTGAGGGCGGCGCTGGAAGGGCGTCATGCATATCAACATCGACTGGACCATCTCAGTACTGCACTGGAGGCACGTCGGTCGTGTCAACATCGACTGGCCCATCCGAGCTCACCATGGCACCATCTTGGGCGTCAGCACGCCGATCTCCTGCGCGTCATACGCCTCCTTGGTCGCGGAACTGACGATGCGGTCGCCCCGGCGCAGCGATCCGTCCACCACCTGCGGGTGTAAGGCACGGCTCCGATCATGTGAGCGTGGTGGCCCTAGCCCAGCGGTGGGCCGCCATGAGAGGCACATCGCGTGGGAGGTGGAACACCACATGCTGTGCTCGCCTGGAACAGGCAGATGACGCCACGGTACGGGTCGTGGTGCGCGTCAAAGAGCATCATGCGGAGGGGGCCCGCGGCGTTGCCTGTGTGCACACCGCGATGGCATTGATGGGAGATGGGTAAGTGCCACGCGTAACTGCACATCTGAAGCGACACGGTGGGGACCACGGCTGGCTCATAGGGGCCGCGGGTACGCATCCAGGTACGCACCGGCCGGGCACGGCATGCGCTCGACGACGGCCGCCAGCACGTCGTCCAGGCCCTGGCCCGTCTTGGCCGACGCCAGCACGCAGTCCGCGGGCTGCAGGGCGAGCACGTCGCGGAGCTGCTCCTGCACCGAAGGGACGTCCGCCGTGGGCATGTCGATTTTGTTGATCACCGGGACGATGGAGAGGTCGAGCTCGAAAGCCAAAAAGAAGTTGGCGACGGTCTGCGCCTGGATGCCCTGCGAGGCGTCCACCAGCAGCAGGGCGCCCTGCGTGGGTGGCAGACATTGAAAGGGTTTGAGTAGCTTGGTGGCTGCGCAATGCCAGGGCGCACTGCTGCGCGCGGGCGAGGCTGCGCACCGTGCAGGCCGCGAGAGAACGGGAGACCTCATAGGCGAAATCCACGTGACCGGGAGTGTCTGCGGAGGGGCAGGGCAGCGCTTTGCAAGCGCTTTGCATGTTGGGGATGCGTGCGCGTGGTCATCTACGCGCTCTAGCGCCTCTCACCGATGAGGTTGAGCAGGTATGGTACGCCTCGATGCTCGTAGACCACGGACACGGTCTTTGCCTTCACCGTTATCCCTCGCTCACCCTCGACGGCCAGCGAGTCGAGGAACTGGGCCTTGGACCCGGCGTCGATCGCTCCCGTGCGCTCGAGGATGCGATCGGCAAGCGTAGACTTGCCATGATCGATGTGTGCGATGATGGAGAAGTTCCGGATCCGGTCCTGGGCGAACGAGTCGATGCGATGGGCCCCTAGACCGATCTCCCCCGCCGCCGGCCGCTCGGCGGCAAAGGCGCGGGACCACTCCGGACAACCCCAGGATAGGTCTCGGCTTCTCCCCTCCCACCCGCCCCACCACGAGAACGCCGCGCTGGACCTGTACACGAGGCCGAGCGAACGTGCCGCTCGGCGCATACGTTACACGCCACCCCAAACGCTTGTCCTTGCCGCTGAGGGTTTCAGGAGGCGAAAACAAGGACCCATGATCAGTTTGTCGAGGCCAAGCAGCCTGAACATGCCAACTTGAATGACGACGGGGAGACGAAAGGACGCGCCAGACACCGCCCCCAACTCGCCAATTCCTCAAAGTTGCGCCGCCAGCGCTCTTGCCGGAAACGTTACCTGCCGCAAAGTAGAACGATCGTTGCATTGTTGCGTCCCTTGGGATTTGGTGGCGTTTTTGGCGAAGACATGCCGCAACCACCGCGGAAGCGGGCGAAGCGGGCGAAGGCCGCCGATCCGGAGCCCGAGGAGCCGGAGATCGTGGAGAGAAGGTATGACTGGTCTCTCCATATGTCGATCTGGATCATGTTGACAGCAGCAATGCTTCCTTGCGAGCTAACAGTCGCTTTGCAAAGGCGCCCCCGCCATGTTGCCTACCGCACGTCTCTGCTGTTTTTGCAGCGACGAGGAAGCGTCAACAAACGAGAGCAGTCAGGACGACGCGAGTGATGGGGCGACGGAGGAGCTCCGCTTGACGGAGGACGGGCGCATCGCTTACGAAGGTCGCATGGACATGAATTTTCAGACCTACCCATGCGCTCTACTCGATCTGATAAAACCAGGGTTTCAAGCGACCCTGGCGCGGATCGTCAAGGACTGCCGCGAAGTGTGCAACGTGCGGGCCAGGGGCGCCTCCTACAGCTCAGGCAAGCACGGCTCTCCGGGGATGCATTGGCCAAGTGACACAGGGCGCTGCAGAGTATGGCGGCCGTCGCGAGCTCGCAGGAGAGACGTTTTGGGTGCCGGCTGACGCGACGCCGCGGACGGTGCTGGAGAGCATGGCCCTCCACATCTTCCGGTTTCACACGCGTGCCGCCACGTTCGACGCCAAGTCGTCAGGAGCCGAGTGGTGGACGCAAGTGATTGATGGGGATGACGACATCGGGTGGCATTGGTGAGAATCCCACTCGCTTGGGTCGGGCCAATGCACGGATCGCCCCTGTCCGAGCACCTGCCCTGCTTTCCCTGGCTCAGGGACAAGGATTATGCGGCGGAGTCGTCTGGCCTCAACATCCACCCGCATTTGGGGACGGTGACGTATTTCTCTTCCCATGGAGGGCCCACGATGGTGCTGGAGCATGCGGGCCCCTTGCAGAAGGCTGACTCTTGCGCTCTGGCCGACATCGCCCAGGGGTGGCTCAGCGTCCCGAAGCTCGGCAAGGTGACGCGGAGAACCGTAACTGATTCGACCCCCATGTCATGTCATCGCGCCGGCTGCAACCACGACCCACCAGGCCCTCCTCGCAGCACATGGCTTTCGACGGCCGGTATCTCCACGGGGCGAGCAGCGATGTGGCCAGGCTAATGGGGATCGTGGCCCCCGAGCAGCAAGATGGGGCCAGAGCCCCGCGGGTGACGTTCCTGGTCAACATATGGCTCAATCATCGGCCAGACATGGGTGCGTGAACTGGCGGGCAGCAACAGCCCCGTGCTCAGCTTGCATCCTGTACTCATCGTCTCTTCCTCTCGCTCGCCCGCAGCATCACCTCTTTCGGAGGACGTTGCGAGAAAACTGTCTCAGGGGCCAGGGCCCGAGCTCAGGCTCCCACGGGACGCCCCGCTGTGCGTGGCTGGCCGGGATGCCATCACAGAAATACGTGTGCAGGCGACGGAGGGGGCAGAGTTCACGTGGAACTTCTCAGAGAGCCAAGAAGACGAAGACGATGAGACGATGTACGTAGTTGCCGTGCGGCTGCCGGGGGAGGCGCTTGCGAGACAAGTGGCGGCGGGCAG
Organism: Protoeuglena noctilucae; assembly: GCA_958009085.1. Taxonomy (NCBI): domain Eukaryota; kingdom Viridiplantae; phylum Chlorophyta; class Pedinophyceae; order Marsupiomonadales; family Marsupiomonadaceae; genus Protoeuglena; species Protoeuglena noctilucae. Next base: position 1,127,496 of record OY253670.1, on the reverse strand, counting down.
AGATGCGTTCCATCTTGTGTTCGAGCCGGGGTGCGCAGCGGTAGAGGAAGGCGCAGACGGCCCGTCCTCCACTGCCTCCACGTAGCAGCTGCTCCAGTTACAAGTATCGCCCCTGCCAGTGCCCTGCCGAGTCAGACGGTGCCTGTTGAATTGAGCCCTTGCGCGACAGAAAGCAACAGATGCACGTTCTCCGTTTTGTGAGGCAGCCAGGGACTTTGGGATTCGCGCAGCCGCCAGGCCTACGAGATGGCGGGGGAGGGGGAGCCAGTCACTCCCCTGGAGCTGATAACATTTACCTCCAGGTCCGAACGCGTGGCGTCGGGGATCATATACGACACGATCTTTGGAATTCCGTGGCGCATTTACCATTATCTTCTCGCTGGCCGCAGAGAATGCTACGTTTATGGAATCCCGCCCGCGCCCACGTCTTTGGGCCATCGTGCGGAGCTTTGGAACGTTAATAAGGTGATCTAGCTTCCATCGGTTCAGAATGATTCATGGTAAAGGCGCCGGCACCGCAGGCGGGGCAAACGGCCGCGAGAAGCTGCGAGGAACTTCGCCGTGGGTGGTGCGCAACCCTTGTGCTTTTCTGAGCCCGCAGTGGATCGCGGAGGTCAGCACGAAGACCATTACTAGCGGGGACAACATCTGCGTGGTGCTGGAGGACAAGACATCGGGCGCCGTGTTCGCCGAGTGCCCAGTCGATAACGACAAGCCCCTGGACGCGTCGGTGGAGCCCGTGCTGGACTCTTCACGTTACTTCGTGCTCAGGGTGGTCGACCCTGCGTCGGGGAGGCACGCGTTCCTGGGCCTGGGGTTCCGCGAGCGCGAGCACGCCATCTCTTTCCGGGCTGCGCTCGACGACCACAGGCGAGCGCGGGGAACTGGAGGCACCCGTTGGGGTGAGAGAGGCAGTCGAACCACGATCGCTGAGATCCGTGCCCGTACCGCAGGCAGTACCTGCGGCGCATGAAGGAGGCCGCGCAGCTGGCGAGGGAATTGAGGAGGCCAAGGCCGCCAGCGCGTCCTTGCGTGAGGGCGAGGACGGGGAGGGGGTCGGTCCGGGGCCGTCGGAGTTCTCCCTCAAGCCAGGCGAGCTCGGGGCCTGAGGGCGGCTGCCGATTGGGCAGGGCGGAGGCGGTGCGATGGGCCAGACGGGGTCTGGGTGTTGACCGCGCAACAGCTGCACGCCTGCAGGGGAGACCCTGACCGTGTCGCTGGACAAGGCGATCAACGCGGAGGGCCCTTCGCGGAAGCTGGGCATCCGGGCGGCGAAGGAGGCCGTGTCGGGCAGCGAGGTCCGGATACCGGGCGTCTTGCCGCCGCCGCCCCTGCGCGTCCCGGTGGCCCGATGCCTCTCCCAGGTGGGACCTGGGCACGTCGCTGCTGCCTTCGCCCGTCGCCCGCATCCGCCCGGACCGGACCGCATGCCATCATCACGTGTCCTCTCTCGCTTTCAGATCGACAGGGGCGACTTCGAGAGGGTCTCGTCTGCGTCCAAGGAGGGTCTCAGCCCTCACGCGGAGGACCCGCGCCTGCGTGTGTCTGGGGAAGAGATCCGCAGCGGGAGCGACGAGGCGGTGGGCGTGCTGGCGGACCGACTGGGGAGCCTGGACTCGGGGGACGGCTGGGGAGCGTTCGAGAGTGCTTAGGATACGGGGCAGCGGCATGGACTGCGGGGATGGTCGGGTGTTGGGCGCGCATGGCGCTGCAGCGTTCCCTCAGCGGATGCCAGATGGTGCCAGTGGCGACGAGCGATGTTTGAAGCCGCGACGTGCCAGCAAATGTACAGAGAGAACGTTGCGCCTGTCCTTGGACGCTGGACTCGGGAGCTGCATCATCGCATCCGGAGCGACGTGACCGCAGCCATGACAGAGGAGCGCCCGAGCAAGAGGAAAGCTGCCGGAGACCTTCGTCGTGAAGATGTGGACGCTGAGAGCGGTGCGGCGCGCAACACGCGGATGCGCTGCATGGCAATTGGCTCCCAGCGCATCCAGGGGGATTTCAGCCCCCGGGATGAGATGCCGGCGTCGATGGCCATTCGCGCATGCGCACGATGTGTGTCGGAGCACATTGATGATGCAGCCGCCCTTGAGTAGAGTTCCCGGCTTTACGTGCGGCCGGTGGACCTCTCGCAGACGGGGAGGCGAACGATGGGCCGAACGTGGACCTCCACCAGGCCTCCGAAGAGACGCTGAAGACGCGGAAGTTTGTGAAGGCCAAGTGAGTGGGTTTCCGTGGCATGCAGCGCCCGACCGAGGATCGCCGCACTAGTTTCCCGCTCACGCACGAAGAACTTGCCCCGCCGCGCACTCCGTCCCTCCTGGCCAGCTGCTGCATCTCCATCTCCGTCATGATGATTCCAGGAGAAGGGGAGCAGCCGGGGAGACCCACGGCAACGGCGCTTCGAACCCATTCGCATCGACCAACCTGACCGCCCAAACAAAGGCCGCGGGCAGCAATCCGTTCAGGCGAGCGTAGAAGCAGGCGTGCGATGACATGCGTTCGCCATTATCAGGTGCAGAAGAGGAGGTGTCGTTGCTGTTGCGAGAGTGCTGCCTTCCCTTTGCTTATTTGCAGTGGAGTCTCTCTGGCTGCTCCGCCCTCGTCGAATCCATTCGCGAACGTGAGCATGCCCGGCCAAGGAGGAGGCTTCGGGGCTTTCGCGGCGGCAGCGGCGGCGGCGGCCGGAGGAGCGAAGGCCGACGCGGGTGGGGGTGCGCCTCGACCCGACGGCGCATCTCCGCCCTCCAATGAGGCCCAAGCCGCCTCCCTTCGGGATGGCGGCTCGCGCGACGCGCAGGCGGGCGTGGGTGCGGACGAGAGCGACAAGGGCGGGGAGGCAGCGTCCAGGCCACGCGAGGTCTCGGCCGCTGGCGCCGCGCCCTGTGCGGGGCTGGGCGGCTTCGGTGGCTTCGCCGCCGCGACGCAGGCCGGGGGTTTCGGGGCCTTCGCGGCTCTGCACAAGGAGGGGGCGAGCGACAAGCCAGGGGAGGTGCGTGGCAGGCAGGCGGGCCCGGCGCCCACCGCTGGGCACTGGCCTTGTGGACCAGCCCCACGCTTTTACCAACACCGCGTCCGCAGGGCGCGACGGTCTTCGGGAGCGCCAAGCCGCTGGATTTTGGCAACTCGCAGTTCTCCGGCCTCAAATTCGACTTCGCCTCGGCGGCCAAGGCGCCCCCCACGACGCTGTTCGGGGCGTCCTCCAAGCCCGCACGCGAGTGCCTGGCTGTTGCGAGTGCCTGGCTTGAGAGAGTGCTTGCCTTGTCCGAGTGCCTGTCTCGTGTGCCAAACCCCTTGCTTCCGTTCTGTGTCTCGCCGCGGGGTGTTTGCCACGTCCTGCTCCTGGGTCATGTGCACGGCTGTGACTCTGTGCCATGCACTCTCTGCGCCGCAGTGGAGGCCAAGGTGGTGGCGACGGGGGAGGAGGGCGAGGACACAGTGTTCTCAGCACACGCCAAGCTGTTTGAGTATGGCCTCGACTCCCAGTGGCACGAGAGGGGTGTCGGGGAGGTGAGGAGAGCGTGCCTTTGTGGGAGGCGGGGGCTTGGAGGGCCAGGTGGTCAGTGGCTGACTTCGGTTGCGTGCTGGCATTGGCACTGCTTCGGTGCCAACACTAGAGGGTTCGAAGGTTGCATGGGACACGTCACCGTCGCCGCCATTGCCTCCCTCGCAGCTGCGGGTCAACGTGGCGAAGGAGGGCGGCCAGGCGCGCCTGGTGATGCGGTCCCGCACGGGCCGCCTGGTGCTCAACGCCCGGCTCTTTGCAGACATGGCCCTGACTGAGATGGAGGGCGGCAAGGGCGCCACCTTCAGCTGCATCAACTCGGCAGCGGTGCCGTTAGACAAGGCGAGGCGGGCACTGAGTGCCTTAGAGGGCGGTGGGAGGCCACAGCTCGAGACGCGTGCTTGTAGTCGAGATGGCTTTGTGACGCGCGATTGCAGGGCAAGGGCCAGGCAAACGACGGCAGGGCGGGTGCCGCGTCCGACGACGGCAAGGAGGGCGAACGCACCACAGAAGGCGCGGCTGGGAGTGGGGCGGAGGAGGGCGCGAGTGCGGGTGGCGAGGATGCGGCAAAGAGTCCAGAGAAGGATGGCGCGGCAGGGGGGGAGCCTGGGCCCCAGGCGCTGCGTACGTACGCGGTGAAGGTGCGCACGAGCGACTTGCGGGCCAAGTTCCTCGCGGCCGTGTCGGCGCACAAGGGGAACAGGAGCGCGGCGGCGGTGGGTGCCGACAACGTCCGAGTTTGATGAGAGGGCCCATGACAGCAAAGGCCCGCGATGGAGGGTCAAGGCCGCGCGCAGCTTGGCGCGGCCGTGCGTGCGGCGCTGCACTCGCCGAGTTCTGGCGAGCTGATGGCAAGACCCATTGAATGCAGCATTGCCAGATCCGAGCGTGTGCGTGGCACCTATGGTTTGCGGCAGTCCTAACGTCCCTATCGTTCGTGTGTGCAACCCATCAATGTGCGCAAACGTGCGCAAGCAATGTCCTGCCTCGCTACCTGCTTGTCAACCAAGCTCGTGCTCTCAGCGACTGTCGTCGTCGTCTCGCCAAGCGTCGTCGTCATCTGCGGGGCACAGACAGACCGTCGTACCACCAGCACGCAGCTGCAAACGCAAGCAGTTCCTTTCTGACATCTGCTCAGAGCAATTTTACTAAGTTAGTAAGCATCTCACCTAGGTCAATCCCCGACTTCCACGACCCTGGAAGGATCCCTCCGCCTCCACCCCCGCCCCCACCGCCCCCGCCGCCACCTCCATCCCCACCGCCCCCCCGGCCATCGTCGTCGTCATCTCTCTCCCTGCGACCCACACAGCTCACAAAGTTGCAATCCAAGTCCTCAAATACACACCCTGGCTCAGCCATGCGACGGCCGTCGCACCCCCACTCACAGGCGCTCACCCCGCAGGAAATATCAGGGGTATGCCAATGGCGAGCCTCCTCCGGTTGCTGAAGTAATCGACGTCCGCGGCAATGGCCAGGGCCAGCGACAGCGCGCGCTCGTCGTCGCTGAGGGCCCGTCCGGCCGGGACCAACCCACCCGACTTGTCCATGACCTGAGGGAAGGTGGGCACCTGCGGGAGACGAATAGACAGAGACGCTGACTGGCGCTGAAGGAGGCACTGCATGCGACGGATCACGGTGTCGCACGTGGCCATGGACAGGTCAGAGAAGCGGACCAATCGCGAAAGTGGCATGGTGATTCTCACCGCAGCGGGCTGGCCCCACGTGTACACGGGGGCGCCGCCTGGGTGGATGGGCAGATTGGCGCCGAAACTGACGACGTAGCGGCCGGCGTCCGCGCTCAGGAGGACGTCCTTGACCAGAGACAGGTCGCGGGTGATGAGCCCCGTGGGACGGCCCTCTTCGTCCTTCAACTGCGAGCGCCGACGGGCGATGGGGTTTGAGGTTTAGCAGCGAGCAATTGGCGAGCGCTTGGTGTCACGGGGGAAGTATCTAGTCTGTAGACAACGATAATGTTGCTGTGACAAGCGTGCTAACGCCACATGTTCACACCTGGAAGCTGAACCAGGACTTGAAGGAAAGGAGGGGCCGCTCGTCCACGGCCGCGACCTGGGTCTTGCCCAGATAGACGTCGTACACGCGGCGCCACAGCCGCCATCGATTCCTGCGGGATGACATCACAACGCGGGAGTCACCGGGTGCCTTTGTCACACATCAGATAGCCGGAAATCGTGGCAGGTGGCTCTGCATGTCGCCCAAGAGCACCCGCCTTGGCGTGGCAGGCGGACACCCAGGGTCCTCACCAGATCTCCCCAATGACCGTGCCGTCCGGCCTCTCAACAAAGACGCGGCTCCCGATCCACGCGAAGGGCCGGCGCAGGCGCAGCAGCACGCGCCCATCGCGGCCGACGAGGACGAGCGACATGGGACGGCGGTTGCCCAAGAGCTGGCGGGCGAGGATCTTCCCGAAATTGAGACCCTCCTCCACAATCTGCGCGCATGACAGGGGGCGCAGGGTAGATATACTCTGGCCACGCCACCGTCACACACTTGCGGCTGCAACTGGCGAGCGACACCGCACCAGGGCGCGCGTTTGGCCGGACAATTCCTGCACGGCGTACGTGTTGCGCTGCTCGAACCCGACGAGGACGTCGCCCCACTCGATGCGCCGCGCCAGCACCAGCGACGGGTGCTGAACAACCTCATCAATCCTCGTGGCCAGCGTCGGGGGCTGATGCAGCCAGTCGAGCCCTGCGGGAGCGGCGGTAAGAACAACGGACGTGAAGGGGTGAAGAATGGCACGAGCGAGAGGATATGAGGGACACTGAGGCCTCGGAACGAACGCAGCGTTGAGCGAGCGAGGGTGGTTGTCGATACCCCGGCGCGCACCCGGGATCGGCTCCGCATGGTACTGCGCCTGGCCTTGGGTCGGTCCTTGCGCGCCCCAAGCGCTGCCCGGCGCGCCCCCGTTCAAGCCAAAATCTCCATCGCCCCTGGAACCACCGGTCGAACCACCGGAGGGCCCCCACGCAGACCGCGGGTCGCGCTGCGAGGCTAGTGCCCGCAGCGCACAGTTAACACCGGCCCTCCCCCAGGCAGACGCGTCGGTCCGATGCGCGAGGGACGCGAGGCTAGGTCGAAGCAGGTAACTTCCTCGCCTCAGCATGGCATCGGGAGAGCTACGCGAACCCTGGCGCACAATCCATGTACATGCGAACATACGGGTGCAAGAGAATGAGAGGAATAGCGCTTGACGGCGGTTGGAAGCCCAAAAACCTGCGTCAGTGTTTGGGCCCCTGGCATGGGGACAGCGCTGTGAATCCGCACCGCGCGAGGTAGCCTTCGCCACTCGTTGAGTCGCAGAGGCAGGCGCAGGCATCATGAACGTGCCCGTCGTTGATCTGGGCCGATATCTGCAGGATGCCCCTGACAAGGCCTCGGAGATGGAGGACACGGCGCGCGCGGTCGCCGACGCGATGCGCAGGACGGGGTGTTTGCTGGCGAGGACGCGCGGCTGGTCTCAGATGTTGACTGCGGGGCCTGGGCAGCACGGGTCTCGAGCGAGCGGACACCAAATTCGCGTGGTCCGCCCGCTCTACGCAGGTGCGCGACCCCCGCGTCACAGAGGCGGACAACGACGAATTCCTCGACTTGCTGGAGGAGTACTTCTCGCAGCCAGCCGAGCTGAAGGCCGAGGACGCGCGACCGGAGCTCTCGTATCAGGTCGGAGCAACCCCGGAGGGTGTGGAGGTCCCGCGATGCATGGCAGACCCCTCGTGCCTCAAGGAGATTGCCAACATGCCCCCTGAGCACCGAGCCACGGTGCCGCCGGGGGCGGATCCGAAGTGGCGCTTCATGTGGCGTGTCGGCCCGCGTCCCGCGTCGACCCAATTCGCAGAGCTCAACGCCGAGCCAGGTGCGCCTCGAGGCGGCCCATGAGTCGGATATGCATTGCCTGGCAGCCGTAACGCAGCATCGCTTCCCCTGCACCTGCAGTGGTCCCGCGGGCGTTCCGAGACCGGTGGGCGCGCGTGATGGACGGATGGGGGTTGAAGCTGCTGGCATCCGTGGAAACGTGCGCCGAGTTGCTTGCGTGCGGGCTCGGGTGCGTGAGCCAAGCATCGTCAATGCTGGGGACCCAGGGTCGTGGCTGAAGCGAACGCAGAAGCCGTGATTCACGCCCTCGCTTGCTGCGCATCGCAGGCTTCCGAAAGACGCCTTCACGTCCCGCATGCGACTGGGCCCGCACCTGCTGGCCCCGACGGGCTCAGACCTCGCTCGCCACGGCAACGTCGGCACGGTGTTTGCGGGGTTTCATTACGACCTCAACTTCCTGACCATCCACGGCCGGTCGCGGTTCCCGGGACTGCACGTGTGGCTCAGGGACGGCACGCGAGTGCCAGTCCAGGTCCCCAAGGGGTGCCTGCTCGTGCAGGTGAGACACGGGCGGCGTGGAGTGCTTGGTGGCCCCGTCGCTCGAGGGCTATCGGCAGCACTGCACCGACATGGAAAGCAACCAGGACTGCGGTGACCTCGTCGCAGGCTGGCAAGGAGCTGGAGTGGCTCACGGGCGGTGCGGTGCGTGCGGGATTCCACGAGGTGCTTTTCACGCGGGCCACCGGTGAGAAAGCAGCCACACAGGCACAGCAGGCAGTGCGTGCAGCGACATCTGTATGTGCATGCCAATGGGTGTGCTCTCGAGGAGTGATCGGGCCCTGTGCTGAACCGTGATCGCAGAGGAAGCGGTGCAGCGGGCAGTGGCCGAGGGCCGTTGCTTATGGCGAGTGTCGAGTACTGTGTTCGCCCACATCGCGTCAGACAGGCGAGGCGGCTAAGGGCTCACAGCCGCTGTGGTTGCGTAGATGGCTGCGTGATTGCGCCAGGTGCAGCACTCTCGCGTGCCCTACTGATGCGGGGAGATGTTTGCTTCGCCGAGCACGACGCCTGCCCTTCCGCGTGTGCTGCAGCTATTTGGAGCCCCTGGGGCACTTTGGGGAGGACGAGGGCGTCCGTGCGGCCTTCCCTGAGACGCTCACGGGCGAATTCGTCAACCGCGAGTTGGAGGTCATTGCTCTGCGCGGGAAGGGCGCCAAGGTCGCGTTATGAGTCGGGGCGGAGAGCCCGGGCATCCGCAGCCCCGTCGCCGCGTCTCCTGGTGACGCCGTCACAAATTTGCAGAACGGGACTGCTTTCAAGTACGAGATAGTCTGCCTCAGGGTGCTTCTGCGCAGCGAGTAGATCACATCAGTCATATGTCATGCAATGCGACAGCCTGGCCTACGTGTGAATCAGAAGAGCCTCGCGACGGCGAGCAGGAACGTGACTAAAAGGAGGACCACGGGGACGCTGAGGGTGGCGAGCGCGAGGGCCGCGTCGGTCACGGTGCGGTCGAGGTCGGGCTTCAGTCGTTGGGAAAGCGACTCAGTGCCCCGGATGCGGTGGAGGGCGGGCGTGCCGAAAAGGGAGGGGAGCAGGCGCGAGGCGAAGGCGAGGACGCCGGTGGCGGGGAGGATCAGGTGCTTCCTGGGCGCATGGCAGGGCAAGGGGGCTGTGAGTCCACACCAGTGTCAGGCGAGCGTGACGGGCCATTGCAGCTGCTCACTGGCAAGCAGCAAGCGACAGATGCAGGCAAGATGGCTGTCGAAGCCCTGCAATTTGGGTAGGGGCCTCACCGGAGGACAAACGTGCGCGACATCTCTGTGGCGGCCAAGGCGTCAGGGTGCCACCACGCGTTGTACGCGGCGAGGGCGCCGGGGATGTCTGCGACGTCCTTGCAGGCTGCGTGCGGACGACACAAGCGCGTGGTTGCATTGTAAGCCTACTTGACGTCACCAGGTGCACGACCCCATCGCACGTGCACAAGCGTGCGCTGATGCCCCAAACGCCCGACTCGCCTCCCAGGCACTGGGCAAGGACGGTGGCGCCCTCGAGCGCGACGTTGCAGCCCATGCCGAGCGTCGAGAGCATCCCATGCGCACTGTCGCCCACCAGGGCAGCGTGGGGACCCACGAGGCGTGAACACGTCACCGAGTAGCCACCACCAAACGGCCCGCCCTCCGTGGCGATCTGCTCTGCAGCAGACGTCAAGACCGCGGCCGCGTCTGTTACTACCACGTCGTGCGTCCCTGCCACCCTCCCACCCACCCGTCTCCGGCATCGCCGCGTGGCTCGCCTGCAATGGACGCCAGGACGCTCTTGCGGATACGACCCCCGAACTGCTCCTGCAGCGCCTCGAACGCCGCGGCCTGGTTGTTCAGCGTCTGCAGCCACGTGAAGGGTCCCAGGAAAACCACCCGGCACTCGCGCGCCGCCTCCCGCGCACGCTCCAAGGGCACGCCCCTCAGGCTCGACAGCAGCATCATCGACGGGTGCTGCGAGGGCGGCGGGGATGCAAAGCATTTGCCGATCTTGGCCGTCGCATCTGCATGCCGAGCCTCGGGCACGGCCCCAACCCATCGCAAGGCTCACGTCTGCGTATCCCAGCTGGTCGCAGTGGACGGGCTTGGCCCCCGGTATGACGTGAATCCAACCCTTGGCGGTGTCAAGATCGTACCCGGACAGCCCCTTCCGAGCCACCTCCTCGTAAATCATCACGTCCCTCGGTTCCTGGCACCGGGCGGTGAAGTAACCGAGGTTGCCCGGGACGACGGACGCCGTGATGCCGTCGGGGACGCTCGCCATGGATTCCCGAACCGCACTGCGAGCCACGAGGCCATGCCAGGTGGGCCATGTCATGAGGCCAAGCCAGGCATTGATCGTCTCTCGTTATCTCACCTGTGCACGCCGTCTGCCCCGATGAGGACTTCGTACTCCAAGGTGACCTCCTTGGGCGGCAGCTTGGGCGGCGTGGCGGCAGCTGCGACGAACTCCGTGCGCTCGGTGGCCCGCGAGGCCTCGCCCAGCTCCTCGTCGTCGTTGTCCGACACGGCCGACGCCAGCGAGCCGGCCAGGGAGTGCCGGCGCGAGGGATGGCGCGGAGAGGACCCCAAGGGCCCCGCCTCGGATGCCGCGGCGGACCGGGCGTTGCTGGGGCCCGCATGAGATGCGTCTGCGGGAGGCGCAGGGTCAGGGGCGACCCGCTCCGCGACGACCCGCCTGGCCGCGAGGTCGATGTGCTTGGCGCGGTAGCCCCAGTGAATCCGCACAGAAGACTGCAGGTGGCCCTGCGCGCGAGGAGAGCGGACGCGAGTCAGACCGCTCCCTAAGAGAGCGCGAGGGGCACTCACGAGGGCCACGGGTGCCTGAACTCGCCTTGGCCTCGATGCGGTTCAGGATCATGGAGTCGATTTCCTGTCGAACCCCGTAGATCGTCCGCTGCTTCTTGGACAGCATCTGGAGGACGCCCGGGCCCCAGCGGACGCCCGCGCGGGTGTTGTGGTTGACGCTGCCGACGAACGTCGCCATGTCGTCGTCGGGGTCGTCTATTCCCGCCATCTTCAGCGCACTCATGCCTCTCTCCATCTGCAGCCGACGGAGGCATCGATGTCCCCGCTGTCCGCAGGCGAAGACGGGACCGGTCAACAGCACCGTGTGTAGTTTGTGCCGTTTCGAGGCCCGCGGGCGCTCGCACACAGCGACGATGCATCGGCAGCAAGCACATTATGCAATCGACATGGCTGAGCAAAGAGCGCAGCCGGCGTCCCCCGCATCGGCCAGCAGCATCCCTTGGCAAGGGCCCCGCCTTGCCACCCTCACCAGAACGATCTCGTACGTCCTGTCATCCTCCCGCGGGCCCCATCGAGGATCATCTAGTACCTCCACCATCTGCGCACAAGTTCAGGCGGGCCGCATGCTCATGCTGGGCTGTGTTTTGCAGCGCGTCCCATGCGTCCCTGTGCCACGCACCAACGCCGCGTCGCATCCAACATGCAATCTACAGCAACAAAGCTGCTGCATCTGAGCTCCCACCTCCACGTTCCACCCAGCGTCAGCCAGCTGCAGCGCGACCAAAAGGCCCGCAGGGCCAGCCCCCACGATTAGCGCTTTCATGAGCTCCCCCGCGAGGCCGGCGCCTGAAGAACGGCTTCCTTCGTCTCGGTCACGGTCCCGCGCCGGCGATTGCGAGCCCAGGGAGGCACGCAATGGGATTCCCGAACCAAACAAGAGACAGGGTCGCAGGAGAGCACCGGATCCTCATTTAGGTGCAAGTTGGCGAGCCCCGCGCCCCTCAGCAGCGTTCGTGGTGAAGCCTGACCGCTGCCAGACGCGTGGTGTCAGTGGGATGTTCTCGGGCCGCCGGACTGCGCCAGGAGGGCCCCGGGCGCGACTTGGCGACCATATCCGCGCTCCCCCATACACCACCCTCCCAGGGGCAGCAGGACAGGAGCCAACGTGAGGCTGCCCAGCGCGTCGCATGCTGTCGCCTGTTGGGGCGCGGGCGCGCGGAATCCGGCGGGCCCCGGGCCCGTCGCTGCGACACCGACTCCCCGTGCCTCCGTCCGTGCCGCAGGCAGATGCACGTCGACCGGTTCCGCGTCGAGAGCCCCAATGTGGTGTACGGGGGAGAATTCATCGAGTCTACGTTCAAGTACGACACGACGCGGATCGAGCAGGCGGCCGATGGTGGCATTATCGTCAAGCCGGTCCAGCAGACCTTCCAGTTCCGGACGGGGACTGCGCTCCCCAAGCTCGGGTAAGCGCCCGTCCCCGCCTCCGCGAACCTCCCGACGGCGGTGGCCGCGGCCCATCCCTAGTTCATCCCGCGCCGATTTCGACCGGCCGGGGGGCCCCGCGCCCGACTCTCGACCGGGGGCTGCGCCCCCGCCGGCGGAGGGGCGCGCCCCGCCGCGTGCCTTTCCTCCGTAGCCTCGGGTAGACCATTCGCGACACCCCGCGACCCCCGCGGCGCCCGCCGGAGCCGCGGGCGCGGGGCCCGAGCCCCTCCCAGCGCCGGGGCCGGGCTGGGCGGGCGCGCGGGGTGTCGCGGGTGCGCATTTTGGTATCCTGTGCGCGTTTGGCCCACCGCGGCCCCGTCGCGGACCCGCCGTTCGGCCGAGCGCCGTGGGGTCCAGGCTTGTCCACAACCAGCGGGCACCGCCGCGCGCGGGGCACGGCCCGGGGTTCGCGGGATGCGTTCGGGTGGGGCGAGCCGCCCTGGATTTGTGGCGACGGGGCTCGGGGATCCTCTCGCTGCCCTGGCCCGGCCTGCCCCCCTCGGACTCCCACATGGGCCCTCGCCGGCCGACTGGGCCCCAAGCGCGAGCCCGGGCGGGCGTTTCGGGCGCCTCTGTCGATCAGCTTTCCGGCCTTTCAATTGCGCCGGCTCCCTCCGCGACGATGGATCGCCTCCCACGCTGCCCCCGCAGGGTGATGCTGGTGGGCTGGGGCGGGAACAACGGCAGCACGATCACGGGCGGCATCATCGCCAATCGGGAGGGGATCACGTGGATGACCAAGGACGGCCTGCGGAAGCCCAACTACTGGGGATCCATCACGCAGGCGTCGACGGTCCGCCTGGGCAACTTCAACGGGGAGGAGGCGTGGGCGCCGCTCAAGGTGCGGAAGGGTTTGTTGGCCGTCGCGTGCGCGTCCGCGCGCCTCGAGGGCCCGCGGCGGCCCTCCGATCATCGCGTGCGACGTCGGTCGCCCGCAGGCGCTCCTGCCGATGGTGAGCCCGAACGACCTGGTGGTGGGCGGCTGGGACATCTCGAAGGCCAACCTGGCGGAGGCGATGGAGCGGGCGCTGGTGCTGGACTGGGAACTGCAGAAGCAGCTGGTGCCGCACATGCGCGACATGGTGCCGCTGCCCGCCATCTTCGACCAGAACTTCGTCGCGGCCAACCAGGGCCCCCGCGCCGACAACGTGCTGCGGGGCACCAAGGTGGAGCAGGTGGCGCAGGTGCAGGAGCACATCCGCGCCTTCAAGGAGGCCAACGCGCTCGACAAGGTCATCGTGCTGTGGACCGCCAACACGGAGCGGTACGCGGACGTCCTGGACGGCCTGAACGACACGGCAGATAACCTCCTTGCGGCGATCGAGCGGGGCGAGAGCGAGGTGGCGCCCTCCACGCTCTACGCGGTCGCGGCCATCAACGAGGGCTGCCCCTTCATCAACGGCGCGCCCCAGAACACCTTCGTCCCCGGGCTCATCGAACTCGCCGAGCGCAAGAACGTCCTCATCGGCGGCGATGACTTCAAGTCGGGCCAGACCAAGGCGAGCAGGCGTGCGCCGGGCGCGTGCCACCATACCGTAGGGCCGGCCCACCCCGTACCGCATCCCACGGCCCTCGCCCGCCTGTGCGCAACGACAACGCGAGGCTCTCCCGGCCCCTCCCGCAGCTCAAGTCGGTGCTCGTGGACTTCCTGGTCGGCGCCGGCATCAAGCCCGTGTCGATCGTCTCGTACAACCACCTCGGCAACAACGACGGCCTCAACCTCTCGGCCCCCCAGACCTTCCGCTCGAAGGAGATCTCCAAGTCGAACGTCGTCGACGACATGGTGCAGAGCAACCAGGTGATACTCGCTACGCTACTACCAACCTGGCCTGCCACGTCGCTCCCGCCCGCCTCGCTCCCGCCCATCACCTGGCGCCCGCCCACCTTGCGTCTCGCAGATCCTGTACAAGGCCGGCGAGCACCCCGACCACCTGGTGGTGATCAAGTACGTGCCGTACGTGGGCGACTCGAAGCGTGCGATGGACGAGTACACGTCGGAGATCTTCATGGGCGGCCGCAACACGCTCGCCATCCACAACACGTGCGAGGACTCGCTCCTTGCCGCGCCCATCATCCTCGACCTCGTCATCCTCGCCGAGCTCATCACCCGCATCCAGGTGGGGCGCCAGGCTTGCGCGCATGCCGGGACCGCACCGTCTGTCCGAAGGCGCCCGCTGGTGCCGCAACAAGCAACGCTTAGTGGAAAGCGATGCCCCGCCTACTCTATCTAGCCTATCCTTGTCCCCGACCCTTCCTTCACATGGCCGTTTCTGCAGATCAAGCAGGACAGCGACTCTGCCTTCCACCACTTCCACCCCATCGCCGTCCTCCTGTCGTACCTGACCAAGGCGCCCCTGGTGCCCCAGGGCAAGCCCGTCGTGAACGCCCTGGCCAAGCAGCGCGCCATGCTCGAGAACACCCTCCGCGCGTGCGTGGGCCTCCCGCCCGAAAACAACATGCAGCTCGAGTTCAAGTGCTAAGGAGCACGGCCGAGCGCCGACCTCGGGGGCACGGCGAGGCCATCCGCTCAGCCCCATGGCAGGGCTTGGCACGCACACGCCGCGCGACGGCCTCATGCCCCCTTGGTCCCTTGGTCCCCTACGGCACCCTGTCTTTGGGCGCCCCCCGCAGCCACCGCACGGCACGCGCGGCGCGGGGGCGCTCTGCTTTTTGTCCCATCTCTGGCCTGGACGATCCTAGCCTTGCCCGGCAGCCCCCGTCGCGTCTCTTTTGCATGTCCCGGGCCACAGCCGAGAGCAGGGCAGCGTGGTTCTGACAACGTTGAAGACATCTAAACGTGGTCCGTGGTACGTGGCATGTCATGCGACGGCAAACTCCCGGTCGCGGTAGATGAGCGGGCGATCGTCCAGGAAGTCGCCATCGAGTATCGCAACGAGGTCAAGGCCGCAGACAAGCACCAAGTGATCCCCAGCCGTGCCGCTGCCCAGCAGCCGCACCACGCATGTAACGCCTGCGAAGCAGAAGAGGCGAGTGGCCATGCCGTGTATCCAGATCAGGGCAAGCGGTGCCTTGGCGCCCATCCGCGCACACACCTGCGTCGATGCAGGGGGCGCCGTCTGAGCCCTGGCTAGGTGGCTCACGGCCCATCAAATCACGATATACTCCCTCGTCGAACTGCGAGCACGGTTGTGGTGGGCTGTGTCAGACACAGAGGGTATGCCACCACAGCCTCCACTATATGTGCACGATGTGAGGCCAGCGTGCCACAGCTGCCCACCACTGGGTCCACCGAATGGTGTTTGGCGAGCTCCGCGTGCGCCCCGCTGAGGTAATGCAAGCGGAACTGCCGCCCTTGCAACTCTTCTGCCGCCATGCCGGCCCGAGAGTTGAGCTGCAAGTTGAAAACGAAGCACGACCCCGTGTGCATTCGGACGGACGAGGCCGTGACTGCGTACGGCGTGCTGTCCGCTCCAGTGAAGGTCACGATGCTGCAGGGTGCGAGAGAGCGGCAGGGTGGGGTGACCCAGGGGCGCAGACCCCATGGAAGCTTCACCCGGCAACAACCGGCTCACCATATTTGCGCGGGGGCATCACGCAGCGCTGCCTTGAGCCTGTCGGGCAGGCTGTCGGTCTCTAAGCCGGCGCCCTCCACGTCGTCCACCCCGCACAGGGCCACCACGCACCGCCCGGGTGCCTCGAGCTGCAGACACGGCGACGGTCGAGACAAGGTGATAAATGCAGAGACCAGCGACTCTTGGCAATTGATACGATGGTCACACACACACACACACACACACACCGTGTCGACGACCCTGACCGTTGCAACCCTGCCTTGGCCCCGGCCGTCGGAGATCGTCACCCGCGCCTTGGACCCTTGTCGCAATGGCAGGGTGTGCGGGGCCACGAAAGACACCATCAGCGGGCGGAGAGACACCGTTGCGAGGGTCGGAACCTGCGTGGGCAGCCACACTGACTCAGATTGGCCATGCCACGCTCGGCCCTCATGACAACATGTAGCTACGACGGAACATGGGCACATGAACACTCCCCACCGCCGCCGCACCTCCACTGCTGTCCCTTCCGTCTCCACCAGCACGGATCGGGGCGGCAGGAGGCGGCTCGAGGCCTGTTCCAGCTGCAGCCACGCCTGCGCCTCATCCGGAGGTCCAGTGGCGGGCAGTGACGCAAAGACCCCGCTGCTGGGGCCGGGGTCGGCCGCAGAGGCAGCCGCATGGAACATGCCGCCACGCATCACGGGAGCCCTGGCGCGGGACAGAAGGCAGAAACCCCCCACGTGCCCCTCGGCCACGAGCCTGTCGAGCATGCCGGCCGCCGCCTCCACCGACGCACAGGCCATCGCCGCCGTGGCGAACGCGTCCGCCCGCGCCGCGCTCGCCGCCACCACCGTGACGCACGCCACCCCCTCCTGCCCCGCCCGCATCAGCGAGAGGCTCTCCCCGTCCACGATGTGGTGGTATCCGAACTTGTACACCTGGAAGAAGTCCCCGGAGGTGGCGGCCGCGCATTCGTGCAAGTCCACGCCAGCTAAGACGCCCTGGCTCTTGAGGCAGTCTTCCACCAAGTCTTTCGTCCACAACGTGAAGAGACTCTCGGTGGGCGGCGGCCGCGCCAGGCACGTGCGCCAGGGGCGGCCCTGCGGATGCACTCCGCGCGCCAGCACGTCCCCGCCCCACTCTATCACCCAGTTCACGAAGCCCTTCGCGACCAGGGCCTCCCCCAGCAGGTCCAGCGCGTGGCCCTTGGCGACGCCACCCAGGTCTATCCGGCACTCCTCGCACTCGAGCTCGACGGCCTCCACGCGCCCCCGGTCCCGCACGAGCTGCACGTTCCGCGTCCATCCCACCGCGGGGGACAGCCGCTGCAGCTCGCTCCGGTGGGGCTCGCGGCCGTCCTTGAGCAGCGACTCCCGCCACACCTCGAGCAGGGGCAGCACGGTGGGGTCGAAGCGACCCGACGTGAGGCGAACAGCCGACTCTGCCAGGTCCAGGAGCGCCCCCAGCTCAGGGGACACTCTGGCGGGGGTCTGCCGAAGCGGGGAGTTGATGGCGGAGATCTCGCTGTCGGGGTTCCAATTGTTGAAGTGCTGCGAGAAGGGGGGCAAGCGGGCAACGGTTGCGGTGCTTGGCTAGCGACTACGAAGGGCCTTGGCGGGGGCTCCTGACGTCGCGTGTCATCGGCTCACCCTGTCCACGAGGGCCATGACGGCATCTACGATGGAGACGATCTCTGCTTTGCGGGACTCCGTAGCGGCGACTTGGAGCTGGAAGGGCATGGTGAGCAGCATGGCCTCGTGCGTCAGCACCCCTTGCGGACGGCTGAGGTCGTTGGCATCGGAACGGACATCCTTGAAGGACGCCCGCCTCTGCAATGACGGTGCAAGATTCGGACTCGGCACGTGACTGGCGCTCTTCTGGAGGGGCAGGGCACCAATGAGGTGAGCGCCCACCTTGGCAAGGGGCGCCTCGCGGCTCTGACGAGAGGGTAAGGGAGTTTCGGGGGGAGGCACGACCGGGTCTTTCACCGGTACTGGGTTAGGTTGCGCTCGGGCTGCAGGGAGCTTTGGCTTGGGAGGAGGTGGCCAGGACACATGGCTCTGCCCTCTGCCCGTCGTGAACGTGGGGGAGGAAATGACGTCCCCGTAACCCTGCACGCCAGAAGCGCTTCCAAAACGATACCTGTGGCCCAAGACTTTCCAACGCCAGGTCCCTCGTGCGGAAACTCCCTCTCGCCTGTGCCTGCTTTCGCCGCTGGCCCATGTCGTCGTCCTTCTGGCCCCCAAGACCCCCGGTTCCAGCGCCCTTGACGCTCCCCGTCTTCTGAGGAAGTTGTGTCTCAATCACAGCCCGGTCGTGCGGCTCGACAGCCTCTGCCGCGTGAGCACTCGGGGCGCACCCCATCGAGACGTGTTGCGTCGGACAGCCTGCTGCCTCGCCCCGGAGGGCGCGCCGCGGCCAGCACCGCGCTTCCGATGGGGATGCCGACGCGCGATTTCCGCGATTCCGGGCCGAGGTTCGTGGTCAACACTCGTACTGGCGCCAGTCAGACCTCGTTTCGGGGCCCAGCGACCCCACCCGTGCGGTTGCGGCGGCTCATCGCTGTTCATCGGGGTCTCCGGCGCTGCGGTTAGCACGAGCCCCGGCGAAATACTCGTCGAGCAGAAAGCCCAGCGCAGCTCGCTGGCTCGCCCGGCAGCGCCCCAGGCGGACCTGCCTAGCGCCGTCACGTTTGATTCTCGGCCGGATACGAGGAGGAGCGCCGACCATGGAAAACGAGAAGGTGACCTCCGGCACCGTTGCCGAGCCAGGACCGGCCCTGGACGCGATTTCGCCGGCGTTCGGGGCCGGCATGTAGCTCACGACAATCGGACAGCTCCCACGAGCGCTCGTCCGCGTGTCCACAACCGTCAGCCCTCCTGGGGCACTCCACGCTTGCGCCTTGCAACAGACCGTGCTCCGGAGACGTCATCCGCGGTCTCGGACCACGTGCGCGATTGATCTTCGTCCCTCTCGTTTGCGGGTACCCGGGAGATCCCGCTGGCGCCCCGCTTCGGGCGCTAATGCGCTTTTCAACGGGTCCAAAGGGCAAGCGCGTGTGCCCGCCCCCCTGGGGCCGCCTCCCGGGCCGTCTTTGCCCGCGATGCGCTCTTTTATACGTCTTGATTTCCCGGGAGCCAGTTGTCCGTCCGGTCGCGCCGCACGTTTCGACAGTGACCCTCGGCGAAGATGGAGGGCGCGGGCCAGCCCTAGCGCCCGCCCGCCGCGCCCACGCCGCACGCGCTGCGCTCCTGCGCTTCCACTGCAGGTCAGCGCCTTCATAGGCGCGCTGAAGGACAAGGCGCGGCTGATGAAGATCGGCGCGTCGTCCAAAGACTTCCCGGAGATCGACGTGGCGCTGACCAAGGCGAGGCCGGACCGCGACGGGCACGCTTTTCCATCAGTACCACCCTATCTATCGCACGCTCCACCCGGGACGCCAGGATACATCCCCGCGGCCCCGCGCACGCAGGCCACGAACCACGACCGGGTGACGCCCAAGGAGAAGCACGTGACGACCCTGAAGCAGGCCGTCGAGTTCGGGATCCATCGTCAGGGCAACGTGCTCGAGTACACGCTCAGGTGGGCCCCTCGCCGGTCGGGAGAGGGTCGCATGATCGACCCTTGCGCGGCTTGCCAAACCGGGTGCTCTCCTTGGCACGCGCAGGCAGCTGTGTAAGCGGATGGAGCGCGTGGGCCTCGACTGGCTCGTCGTCCTCAAGCTCCTCACCGGTGCGACTCGCACAGCGCCTGCCAGCGCTAGCATTGGTCGCGTCGTCACCTGCCTGAAGCCCTGACGCCGACGCTCCCCGCACCCCCGCGCGCAGTCTTCCACCGCCTGTTCCGTGAGACGAACCCGAACTTCCAGCGGGCCCTGGTCGAGTACATGACCCGCATGGGCGCGCACTCCATCCTGGACAAGCACACCTTCCGTGACGCCAGCACCCCCGAGTCCCAAGTCCAGAGCTCCTTCATCCGCGTCTATTCCGAGTACCTCTCGGAGCGGCTCTTCCTCTTCAGGTGTGTCTCCAAGATGGACACAAAACGCCTCGCGCCACGAGGCACTGTGTCACCACTGCGATGTGCCGCTGGCCGGGAGCGGAGCGGGACCAGGCGCGGGTTGATCTACTGTCGTCCTCTCCTTGTCTTCAGGGCGCTGGAGCTGGACCTGTTTATCGACACGGCCCAGCGCAACACGACGGTCTTCAAGGAGATGCCGGTGAACGAGGTGCTGGCCAAGCTGCCTCAGGCGCAGACGGCGCTCAACAAGCTCGTCGCGTGCGTCCCGGAGGCGCAGGCCCGGAGCAGGTGACGCGCAGGCCGGGCCCGGCAAGGCGTGGCGCAAGTCCGCGTGCTTGTACAAGGCAAGGCATGACCCTCTCTTCCTTCTTGTCCGCGCAGCGAGGTCACCATGCGTTGTATGGAGTTCTGCGCCCAGGAGTCCTTCATCCTCTTCCGGGCCATCGGGGAGGGCATTGTGAACATCTGGCGAGTTGCATGCCAGGCTGTCTCACCTGCGGCCCATGCCAGTCCATTACATCTACATTTAAACAACCCCCGTCTCCTTCCCGCAGTGACAAGTTCTTTGAGATGAACGTGGAGGACGCCAAGACGGCGCTGCAGCTGTACCAGAGCGCCATGACCATGCACCAGTCCCTCAGCGACTTCTGGTGAGACGCCGACATGTCTTTATCGCAAAGTCAGAATCCTCAGGTCACCGGGCCTCCGTCACCAACGACTCGGTCAGAAGAGCGAGCGTGGTGATGCCTTGGCGCCTTTGCAGGGAGAAGTGCAAGGAGATCGGGGGCCCGCTGGGCCACCTCCACTTCCCGCCCCTGGAGCCCCTGCCCGTGGACTTTGTCAAGGACATGGAGCTGTACATCAAGGGGCAGTCGTCGGCAGACCCCAGCAAGCGCCCCGCACAGGTGCGCGACAGATGCGGCACAGTCGGGGACACGTGCACTGCCCTGCGCTGCGCTGGAGTTAGCAAGCTCCACACGTGCAAGCAGTGCAGCTGTCGCTCAGCCTGGTTGCTTCCTTGCCGGACCGGCACCCCTCTGCCGCCCTGGCCGCAGCCAATCGCGAACAACAACGCTCTCATGGGCAAGCTCACGTCCGGTTGGGGCACCGTCCGCACCGCCATGGTGAACGGCCAGCTGTCCTCCTCGGGCCCGGCCCTCTACTCTGGCTCGGAGGTCCCGCCGTCCGGCGACTTCCTCTCTGGCAACGCCGACGCGCAAGAGTCCCCCGTGCACGACCCGGTGAGTCAAACCACGGCCGGCGTTGCTCCGACACTCCCCAATCGCGCTCCGTTCATTTCAAGCATCTTTTCTGTAGGACAGATAAGGGTGACGTTGGCGCTCGAAGGTCAATGACTTGCCCCGCCCCGGTGCCCTCCCCGCAGAGCAAGTACGGCAACAACGCGGACATGCTTATGGGGGAGCTGGGGGGTCTGTCCCTGAAGGACCGTGCCCCCGCTCGGCCCGACCCCTTCGCCGGGCCCCAGGGGTACAGCACCACGCCCCCGGCCCAGCACTCGGCGCCCTGGTCCCAGCCGCCGGCTGCCTCCGCCCCGCCGCCCGCGGCGCACGCCTCGCAGGGCTTCGGGTTCGAGGACGACGCCTTTGCGTCCTTCGCGACCGTCCCTGCCGTCAGCCAGCCGCCCCCTGCCCCCGCATACCAGGCCCCGCCGGCCTACCCCGCCGTCTCGGCTGCCCCGGTGACTGCGCTGCTCCTCTTATGTGCCACCTGCAGCGGGCACCCACGCATGCTGCTCGGTGTCGGTCTGATCATTGCTATGCTCGCCACCATGGCACGCCGTGGCAGGGCCCACCGCCATGCTTACCAGGAAAGTCGATGGTGCTCGCAGGCGGGCGGGTCTCAGAAAGTCAACGAGCTGCTGTACGGCGGCAGCGGCGTCAACCCCGTGTCTGCCGCGCCGCACCACGACGACCCCTTCGCCATGCCCATGCCCCAGGTGAGGACGCGATGGTGCGGGCTGTGTCATGTGCACCTACGAACCCAGCTGCTTTGCCGCCCCAGCTATGCCTTGTGCGCCCTCACATCCCCCGCGTCCTCTCGCTCTCACCTCCTCGCCACTTCGAAGCAGCCAAAGCCAGCCGCGCACTCGTCCCCACCTCCCAGCCCTCGCAGCATCGGTCATATGGCTTGGCCACCCACCGCCCACCCCGCGCCCACGCTTGCAGGTCTCGGGGGCACCCCGCCCCGTCGACCCCATGTCAGCCCTCCACTCTGGGCCGGACCTGTTCGCTCCCATGGCGCCCGCGTCTGCCTCTGGGTACGCGGCTGAGGCCAAGCCCGTCGTGGAGGCCACGCCATTATCCGAGACCCCGGCCAAGGTGATTGGCGTGCGCAGATATTATCGAAACAGCCGTATCGTATCGTGGGGAACGGGTTGCAGATGGTGCTTGTCGTTGCCAAGTCCGCGTGCCTTTCGGGGCACTGCTATGTACCCTGTGCGCTGCTCAGATTGACTGGGATCACATGCATCGATATCTGTCTCGTCCTCGCAGCCCACCAACAACCCGTTCCAATCCCCCGAGTCCAAGCTGGCCAAGAGCAAGCAGGCGGGCATCGTCGACCCGTTCGACTTTGGCCTGCCCAACTCCAAGGCGAGCCACTGCAGCGGCGCTGGGGGTGTTGGATACTCTTTGCGCTCAGTCCATGCATCCCTGTCCATGGGTCCTGTTCGCTATTCGCACCTCATAGTTGAAGTGTGACGCGCTCCCTCTGTGGTTGCTGACCGCCTATGTGCGCCGCCTTGACGCCCGCAGGAGGCCCAGAAGCGTGCGGAGGAGCAGAGGCGCACCGGCTCCATGGCGCTCAAGTCCCTGAAGCCGGGACATGGCTCGCCGGGGCTTGCGACGGGGGGTCCGACTGGCGGGAGCTCGGGAGCCCAGCCGATGCAGGGCGGGGGTCATAACGCTGGGATGGGCATGGGCTACGGGCCCGCGCCTGGGGCGCAGGGGGGCTACTTCCCGCCGGGCCAGTCGGGCGGGATGAACATGGGGATGGGCATGCCGGGGCAGCCGATGGGGGCGGGCATGTACGGTGGCGGGTACCAGCAGCCCCCCATGGGGATGGGCGCGGCTCCGGGGATGCCTGGGAACTACGGTATGCAGGGCGCGATGCAGGCCCCTGGGGCTTACGGGCAGGGCTACCCCCCGCAGCAGCCCCAGCAGCGGCCGAACGGGGGCGGGTTCTGGTGAACGCCAAGCGGTGGCCGGCAGTTGATGTGAGGAGCAAGCGAGCTGAGTTAAAGAGGAGGTTTGGGTGGCACCCTCGCAAGCAGGGCAGGGTAGGCTGCGCTGCGGCACGGGCAGCTGCGTGTGGCTGCGTATGGCGCAGTTGTAGCGCGCGCTAGCGGCGGCCTTTGGGCCCGCCTGCCTCGTCTGGGCTAGAGCGGGCGTGCGGTGATTTCTGTTCCTTCTGGTGGGGTTCCAAGTCTTAAACCCGAAAAGCTACGAGAAAATGTGACCAACAAATGTCTGGCGCCAGTAGGCCAGAACTGCGTAGCTAGAGGGTCTTGGGTGCCCTGGCCACTTGGTCTACCGGGCCCGTGAAGGTTGAGAATCGCAGCTCCATCTCGTGCACGTACCGCTGGCCCGGCTCGAGGATTATGCTCGGGAAGTGGGCGTGGTGCACCGCATCCGGCCACGCCTGCGTCTCCAAGCACACCCCCGCGAAGCGAGCGTACGTCGCCCCATCTTTGCCGGCATCCCCGCTGAGGAAGCCGGACGTGTAGAGCTGCATGCCCGGCTGGTTGGAGTAGACGGCCAAGGCGCGCCCCGTGGATGCCTCCCACAGCTGCGAGCGGGGCAGAAGGGCGCGTGCAGCGATGGATTGCACATCGAGGCGCGTATTGTGGTGGCTAGTTCATCCGCAGACGCTGCATACATGGAAAGGAAAAGGACGAGTGTCTGCACAGACAGCGCACCTCTGCCGCCAACACCAGAGCATCCGGATCACGCTCCACGTCCTCTCGAGTGCGAATCACGAAGTTGTGGTCGTAGCCGCCTGCGGGCTCCGCCTGCGCCTGGCGGTCCGCGAGGAGCGTGGGCCGCGTGAAGTCCAGGTGCGTTCCCTTGACTTCGTGAATCTCTCCTGTCGGCACACGGCTCGGCCCGACCGGCGTGTAGTGCGTGGCGTTCGCGGCCAGGTGGTGGTTCCATGACAACTGCGGTGGGCAGGTTAGAGTCAGGCTAAGGTCCGACAGCAGTCACGGCAGCTGTGGCACCGGGGGCGGCTGCACCAGCACACCTTTGCCGACGCGTGCCCAGCCAGGTTGTAGAAAGCGTGCTGAACCATGTTGACGGGGCACGGGGCCGTAGTCTCGCATGTCATGCGCACGCGCAGGCGCGAGGGGCCGACGAACCGATACTCCACCCTAGCACGAGCCTCCCCAGGGTAGCCGCCCTGCCCATCGGCCGAGACGTACGACATTGCCACTGCGAGGCGCAACGATGCAGCGGGGATGGACATGAGCGCACCTGGTTGCGCATGGGGTTTAGAGCCTAACAAACACACTCAGACCCCGTACCGGAGGCTTCGTCGTGGCTGTCGAGCGTCCACCGGCAGTGAGACCACGCCGAGCCGTCCTTGTGGCTCCCATGCAAGGCGTTCTCGCCATCGTTGGCGTCCAGCACGTGCTCCTTTCCCGCGTGCGTGTACCGGGCACCGCCAATGCGGTTTGCGCACCGGCCCACGACCGAGCCGAGGTAGTGGGGGTTGGCCCGGTAGCCATCGTCATCGTCTAGCCCCAATACGATGTCGTCCACAGCGCCATGCCTATCCGGCACGCAGAGCCGCGCGAGCGAGGCGCCGTGTTCGACGACCGTCGCCGTGCATCCATGGCCGTCCGTGATGGTCCACGCTGACCCCATTTGCGTGATATATGATTCCTTGCGTCCTCGGATGGCCAAATGGTCGGAAAACTTGCTCTCTTTAAACAGTGTTATGCCATTTTTTCCAGCGTAAGGAACACGTCGGACGAGCGCTTGACACATCGCAGATTGTGAGCAACGAGAGGCAGGGGCATCGCGCTTGCAGACATACATCTCCCTGCTCGGCGAGAGGCGTCCTCCCGTGACTCCCTCGGCCTGCAGCAGTCGGGCCCGCAGCGGCAGCGGCAGTTTGCAAGGGGAAAGGAGCACCGTGTGCCATCGGCGCGTCCTAGACCTGGAATATACCGACATTTTTCAACCGCTGACAGCAGGGCGTCGAAGATGTTCGCCCCGCTCGTCCGCGGCCTCTCCCAGAGGGGCCGGCGCGTCTTCAGCACGGGCGCGAGGTTCCTCGCCACCGAGTCGGGCGCCGCGAGATCTCAGGCCGCTCCGGCGCCGACCCCGGTGCCCCTTTCGCAGATGCAGGTGACGCGCTGCGCACGGAAGCCCCCGCGCCCTGCAACTCCCTCCCGGAGCAGGTCCTGCGCCTGTGCGCAGCGATGGCCGCTTTGTTCGCCTGATTCCCGGCGTTGGCGCTCGACTGTCACAAATCGCGTCCGCCTGATGCATGGCTGCGGGGAATGAGGGGCGTGCGCGCTCTCCAGCGTCCCCTGCCTTTTCGGGGCGATGACCGGGCGCTGTCCGCTCTCGGCCCGTCCGCGTGCCGGCTCTGCTTGCGCCTTGCGTCGGCGTTCTCCCCGTCCTGCCGCGGGGACCGCGACAAGGGCCTGAAAGGGTCGCATCGCGCCCATCAGAGCGCGGCAGTGTTAGCAGGGGCGTTCCCGTCTCCACCCTCCCCGAACGGCCGGGAATCAGTCAGCCGCGCCCCCGTGGTCGCAGGACTCGTTTGTGAACGGGGGTTCTTCCGCCTACATCGATTCCCTGCGCGACCAGTACGACAGGGACCCAAAGGTGGGCGGCTTGTTTGCTTCCGGGCCCGCCGACGCGCACCGCGCTCCCCGCGCCGTGCACCCCCGAGCGATGCGTATACGCGCATTAACCTGCTCCACCGCTTCCGCAGTCCGTGGACCCCTCTTGGGCCGCGTTCTTCCAGCAGCTCGACAAGGGCGTCTCCCCTGCAGCCATCTCGGAAGCGTACAGGTGAAGCGCCACGCTTTGTTGCGCACCAGTCGCAGATGTTGCACACGCGCGCAGCTGTCGGGGCCCCAGCGCCGCTCGTCGGCCGGACTGCGGCGTATTCGTGCTTGCGCTCGCAGCCAGTTCCGAGCGGGCAGCGTGGCGTCGGGAGTCCAGGTCGCCGGCCAGGCTTCGCAGCAGGAGGTCCAGGATGCCGGTGCGTGCCGCCGGGGCCAGGCACTCGCGGCATGCCCCCCAGCGCATGGCACAGCCGGCCTTGCTTGGTGCGCACCCGAGGTGCTGCACACCGCATCTTCCCTCCCTGCTTCCCCCTCGCAGTCAACCTCATCCAGCTCATCCGAGCGTACCAGGTCGCCGGCCACACGGCGGCGCGCGTGGACCCCCTTAACTTAGCCTCGCGGCCCACCCCAGAGATTCTCAACCCCAAGTTCTATGGCTTCAACGAGCAGGACTTGGACAGGGAGATCCGCGTCAACGTGGAGCACCTCAAGGGTTTCCTGGGCGCGACGAGGCCCCGGGTCACGCTGGTGAGCGTGGGGGTGGCACGGTGGCCGACGCACGCACATAGCGCGACTGTGGGCGATGGTGGTGGCTTTGCTCCGTTGCTGGGAGCCATAGCGCGACTTGATTGTTGGTCATCTGCTCGAGCCCTGCTTTAGCTGGCCGGATGCAACCACGCCGCGTGGCGCACCTGAGACACAGGCACGTGAACGCTCCTCTCCTGCCCTTCCCGCAGCGCTACATCCTCGACCGCCTCCGCGACGTCTACTGCGGCAGCGTCGGGTACGAGTACATGCACATCCCCGACCGGGCGCAATGCAACTGGGTGAGCCCTGCTGGCTGCGGGCGCCCTGGCCCCAGTCTTGCCACAGGCAATTGGTAGCTGATGCCGGGACAGCGCGGGCAGGCTGCTTGTTGACCACCATGGTAGCACTGCGCCCTCCGCTGCCTCAAGAGCGCGCCTCTTGCGCCACTGCCCGCTTTGTGCACACAGACTGAGCCATGCCTACCGCCCTCCTCTCCTCCCCGCAGATCCGCGAGCGCATCGAGCTCCTGGAGAAGCCCGAGATCCCCCGCATCAAGAAAATGCACACGCTGGACCGCCTCGCTTGGTCCGAGCACTTCGAGAGCTTTTTAGCCAACAAGTACGTCGCAGCCAAGAGGTTCGGCCTCGAGGCGAGCGGGAGGTGGCGCAGGGGGCGACATTTCCAGTGACACACTGGAGTTGTGTTATCTTATTAAAGGGGTGCCAGATATCGGGGTTCATGCATCTGAGCTCACACATATCATCAGCTTGTCGAGGTGTGTTCACTGTCGCACGCGCTCTCTCCCTGCAACGCCCCCGACTGGGCCGTTGCCCCAGCGTCTCGCTGCGACGTGCCCGCCAGTAGTATCAGTACCCGCATGCGCACCTTCTCGCTTGACTCTTAGTCACCCCATGCTCCCCCACCGTGTCCCTCGCAGGGTGCCGAGACGCTGGTGCCCGGCATGAAGGCCATGATCGACCACATCACGGACCTGGGCGCCGAGGTCATGGTGCTGGGGATGCCCCACCGCGGGAGGCTGAACGTCCTGGGCAACGTGGTCCGCAAGCCCCTGGCGCAGGTGGGGAGCGGGAGCGGGGCGCGGTGGCTGGTCTGCGTGGAGAGTCGATGAGGTGACTTGTCGGGCTCCCCTTACAAGTCACAAGTCACAGGAACTGCGGTATTCCGTTGTTGCAGATTTTCCACGAGTTCAGCGGCAGCCCAAGCGAGAAGGACGAGGGGTTCGGGTCCGGCGACGTCAAGTACCACTTGGGTGAGAGGGGTTACTAATCGAGGCGTCATGAGGGTAGCATTAGAGGTACCGCTTGGGTGACCTTTGTCACTTGGAGTGCCACTTGGGTATCACTGGAGGCATCACGTGGGTATCAGAAGTGCCATGTGTGTGACTGGGAGCCACAAGTGTGGCGGTCACCTGCGCCCCCTCGTCTCCCCCCCGCAGGCACGTCCTTCGACCGCCCCACGGCGAGCGGCAAGAAGATCCACCTCTCGCTGATGGCCAACCCCTCCCACCTGGAGGCCGTCAACACCCTCGTGCTCGGCAAGGTCAAGGCCAAGCAGTTCTACCTGAGGGGTGAGCAGAGCCGGGGTGCGCTGGGATGGGCAGGGCAGTGAGGGGTGAGCAGAGCGTCGCTGCGCTGTGCCGGGCAGGGCAGGGCAGCGATGGGTGCAGGTAGGCAGTAGCCTGTGGGTCGCAGCGCCGTCTTGTTTACGCCTGTCGAACCCACTCTCTGGCGGTGCTGTTGCTGGCAACAGACGCACGTTTCAATCACACCCCTTTCGACGGTGCCCCCCGCAGACAACGACAAGTCCCGCGTGGTCCCCGTGCTGCTCCACGGTGACGGCGCCTTCTCCGGGCAGGGCATCGTCTACGAGACCCTCGACATCTCGACCTTACCCGACTACGACGTGGGTGGCTGCATCCACATCGTGGTCAACAACCAGGTCGCCTTCACCACCGACGCCAAGCAGGCGAGGGGCGGGGCTGCTGACCGGTGGAATTGCCACGATCGCTGCTCGTGCCGCCACGACTGCTGCTCGTGTCATGCGAAGAAAATCTACATGCTAGTCTACCAACTACGCCCTTGGCACCCCGCTGCTTTCAATGCCCCCAAGCAACCCCCTCCCCTCGCGGTACCGCAGTACCGCTCCAACTCGCCCTACAGCTACTGCACGGACGTGGCCCGCGGCCTCAACTGCCCGGTGTTCCACGTGAACGGCGACGACGTGGAGAGCGTGGTGCGGGTGTTCGAACTGGCGGCGGAGTGGCGCCAGAAGTGGAAGTCAGACGTGGTGATCGACCTCGTGTGCTACCGCAAGTACGGCCACAACGAGATCGACGAGCCCATGTTCACGCAGCCGGCCATGTACCAGGCGAGGGACGGGTGTGGGTGGGCGTGAGGCTATCTGCTTGGGCGATGCATCTGGCGCGCTGGTTGCGTGTGCAACCTTGCAAAGCTAAGTGAACCTCGGCCAATGCGAGTAGGCGACCGAAGCAAGAGGCCCAGCCAGTTACCGCCTCGCCACCCCACGTCGCGCATCTCACCCACATGCCCCCACCCTCCCCAGGTCATCCGCAAGAAGCAGAACCCCTTTGAGATTTACCGGGACAAGCTGGTGAGCTCCGGGGTGGTGAGCAAGGAGGAGGCGGCTGCCACGTCCCAGCGAGTGATGGACACGCTCGAAGCGGCGTACGAGGAGAGCAAGAGCTACGTGCCCAGGCCCAAGGACTGGCTGTCGTCCTACTGGGAGGGGTTCAAGGGACCCATGCAGCACGCACGCATCAAGTGAGGGCCACTGGGCAGGCGGACGGACCGACTGTGTTGGGCTCTCCGGGAGGCGGCGCCGGGTGCAGCGGGCGCCCCTTGCTTGTGCTGGTCATGCCATCGTGTCGCTTAGTTGTAACTCGCGACTGCGGGGACCCCCTGTCGCTCTTGGTAGTACCAAGTACCAACATTGCGCCTGTGGCTTGTGACGGTGCAGGAACGTGGGCGTGCCCATGCCGATGCTCCAGGAGGTGGGCGCGCGCATCACCGAGCTGCCCGGCGGCGGCTTCAAGACGCACCGCACCGTGCAGAAGCTCTACGAAGCTCGGAGGGAGGCCCTGTCGTCCCCCGAGGGCCTCGTGGACTGGGGCACTGCCGAGGCCCTGGCGTTCGGGACGCTGCTCAAGGAGGGCTTCCACGTCCGGTGAGGGGACGCAGAGGGGGTTTGCCGAAGCGAAACCATTTTGGGGAGTTTGATTGAAGCCGGGGCCATGTGTTGGGGGGGGGGGGGGGGGGGGGGGCGGCAGCAGGCACGTCCTGCACACCGTCCTATGCCCAACTTAATGCCCCACCCTGCCTTGCCCGTGGGTGTGCACCCCATCAACAAACGATGCCATTCGCCACACGAGCAGAGTCCGATCATGCATGCCTCCATTTCCATGACTCCCTCACCCACGCAGTCTGTCGGGGCAGGACGTGGAGCGTGGGACCTTCAGCCACCGCCACGCCGTGCTGCACGACCAGGAGGGGCGGGGCAGGTGAGGGAGCGTCTGAGTGGAGATGCGGGTTGTTTGCACGCACGCAAGCGGTTGCCTGGTTATCTACCTGCCAGCCTTTAGCGACGAGCCTTTCGCCACGTGCAGCCGATCGGTCATTCATTTCCCACAATACCAAGGACCACCCCACCATTGCAGCTACCTCGTACACCACTCCGACCCCCCCCGCCCACCCCTCAGGTACGTCCCACTGGACCACGTGTTCGACGGCCAGCCCAAGAACCTCTTCACGTGCACCAACTCGTCCCTGAGCGAGTTCGGCGTCCTCGGATATGAGCTGGGCTACTCCCTGGAGAACCCCAACTCCCTCGTCATGTGGGAGGCGCAGTTCGGGGACTTCGCCAACGGCGCCCAGGTCATCTTCGACCAGTTCATGTCCAGCGGGGAGGCCAAGTGGCTCAGGTGAGGGGGCGAGGGAGCTGGGGTGGTGGGATGGGGGTGGTGTCGAAGTGCGGGGATGTAGCCGGGGTCACCAGGCGGGGTCGCCTGGTGTGTCACATCAACCACCATGCGTCGTCCAACTCAGTCATACAATAACGCTGCCAACCCGGCATTTGCAACCCGCCCCACCCCACCACTCCAGACCCCTACTCACCCCGCCCCGCCCGCAGGCAGTCGGGCCTGACGGTGCTTTTGCCGCACGGCTACGACAGCCAGGGCCCCGAGCACTCGTCCGCGAGGCTCGAGCGCTTCCTGCAGATGTGCGACGAGGACCCCTACCGCTTACCGACCGTGGACGCCAGCCAGTGGTTCCGGGGGGGTCACCTGGGGTCTCAGACGCAGACGGCCAACTGGCAGGTCTGCAACGTCACCACGCCCGCCAACTACTTCATGCTCCTGCGGTGAGGACGCGAGAGGGTGACGCGGCGTGGGTGGTGGGTGGTGAAGTCACGTCGCATGGCATGGCATGGCCACCATGCATGTCCCGCCCACGCACCTCATGCGCCACATGCCACGGCTGCTTAACCAACACCTCACCCACACGTCTCTCACCTTGCATATCATGCCTGTTCAATCCTCTCCTCTTTGCAACTGCAGTCGCCAGGTCCACCGTGAGTTCCGCAAGCCGCTGGTGCTGATGAGCCCCAAGGCCCTGCTGCGCCACCCCGCGTGCAAGAGCAAGCTGTTCGAATTCGACGACATCCCCGACGAGGAGGGCATCCAGGCGAGGGCATGGGCATGCATGTGTGTGATGAGAGACGGGCTGTGTACTGTAGTACTATTGGGGTGGAGGCACGTGAGCAGTAGGACGGCACGAGGGGCCTGCTGTTACTCAGATTCGGCCACCCTCACCGCTCTCACCGCTCTCACCGGCACCTAGTAGTGACAACAACCGGTCGACTCCTCCCTCCTCGCTCGTCCCTCTCTCCCACTCCACCCCGCCCCTCGCGCCCCTATCCATACCTCCATCCCTCGCCCCCCGCAGGGCGTCCGCTTCAAGCGCCTCATCATGGACAAGTCCTCCACCTCCCGCGCCCAGCACCCCCCGGCCCAGGAGTCCTTCGAGCGCGTCATTTTCTGCTCGGGGAAGATCTACTACGAGCTCGACGAGGCGCGCGAGAAGGCGGGGCTCCGGGACAAGGTGAGGGCTGCATGCGGGGAGAAGGCGGGGCTGCAGGACAAGGTGCGAGTTGCATGGCGGGGGGTGCAGGGGGTGGGGCCCCGTCATGTGTTGTGTGACTTGTTGGATAATGACGAGGATGGCATGGTTTGACACTGAGAAGAAGGGTTTATTAAATGGACGCTGAGGGTGCGCATGTGCTGGATGACGCTTTGCGACGATGACGCGATTGGGCGCGGCTGGGACGGCACAGCCAGTCGCTCACCTACTTGTTGACACTCACCATGACGGTGCTGCTCTCACGGTGTCGACCCCCGCAGGTTGCCATCTGCCGCGTGGAGCAGCTGTCGCCCTTCCCCTTCGACCTGGTCAGCCGGGATATCCGCCGCTTCCCCAACGCCACGCCCATGTGGGTGCAAGAGGAGCCGCAGGTGAAGCACGAAGCGTGCCGCAGCGACAACGTGCTGCGCCCTGCACCCCGGGACGCCCTGAACCTCATATCACTGAGCTCTATCCCTCCCACGACGCTCGCCGATGGTATGACCCCAATGGTCCGTATCCGCAGAACATGGGCGCCTATCACTACGTGGTGCCCCGCATGAACGCCTGCCTGCGTGGGGAGGGGCGGCAGACCAGCGGGCGCCTGGCCTACGCGGGGCGGCCCCCGAGCGCATCCACGGCCACCGGTGAGCGTCGCTGCGCCCTCTGCTACTCCGTGCTTATGCTTGCTTCCTTCTCTGCCAGGCCCACAGCATAGCCTCGGATTGCGCATGTGACACCTTCCGAATGCTCATGTTGTGACGCCTTTGTGTGTCGTGACTCCTCATCTCTCACCCCACGTGCTCAACCCCACGTGCAGGCTTCGCCACGGTGCACAAGGTGGAGCAGGCCAAGCTCATGGAAAAGGCCATGGACCTCGCCTACAAGGGACTCTGAGTGCTGCGGAGGGTGGCATTGTGAGGGACGCACACAGTGGCCACCTAGGCTCACTTTTGGGTGCTCATCTTTTTCACGAGTGTAGCATGCCTCTCTACGTCTGGCGGCAACATGTGCGGTGCTCGGTGCCGGCTAGGCCGCTACTTAATCCAGGCTGCTGCGCTGGTGGCATAGCGCGCGACGGTGCATGCCCTTCGCTCGTCTCTGCGGCCCCGCCATGGCACCTAGGCCAGACTCGCTTCGTCAGACTCCACGACTTAATCACATTTGAATGCAAACTGGCACTTACACCGATAAACCTAACCTACCATCCCCGGCATCCCCTCACTCGTCCTTCTTGCCCCCCGCACTGCCCCCCGCCGCTGCACCAGACGCCCCCGCCCTCTTGGCCAGCGCCCGTGCTCGCAGGTCCTTGCGCATGTTGAGTCGGACCATGTCCATCACCCACGTGGGCAGGAACTGGATGCCCCACGCCATGAGGCCGTGCATGGGGTAGGCGGTCGTGACCGTGTCCCTCCCCAGGCGCTGCATGCAGTGGCGGACGTACGTGGCGGGCGAGGGAGTGAACAGGGACTGCCGGCGGATCTTGGACATCTTGGTGGAGACGTACAGG
Source organism: Protoeuglena noctilucae (assembly GCA_958009085.1). Taxonomy (NCBI): domain Eukaryota; kingdom Viridiplantae; phylum Chlorophyta; class Pedinophyceae; order Marsupiomonadales; family Marsupiomonadaceae; genus Protoeuglena; species Protoeuglena noctilucae. Next base: position 1,094,607 of record OY253670.1, on the reverse strand, counting down.
GGCGCCACGAGCTGCACGCGGACTCCCTTCTCGGCATACTCCACCGCCAGGCTCTGTGGGGAGGCGAGGTGTGGGGGTGGTGGGGGATGCGGGGTGAGGGGTGGTGGGATTGGCAGGAAGAGGGGTGGTGGAGAGGCAGGGTGAGGGGCGGTGGGGATGGTTGGAAGAGGGGTGATGGGAACCGGTTGTGCACGTGTCGGGCAGAGCGGGGGCGGGGGGCACAGCGTGGCATATGGCAGAGCATTTGGAGTAAGTCAGGCTTGATGCGTGGGAAAGAACTGATAGCGAGCGAGGTAGGGTACTCGCCCGCGTGAGTGCGTCCGCGTAGGCCTTGGTCCCGGCATAGACGGAGTAGAGAGGGTCGGAGGGCAGCACGGTCCCAGCGCCCGACCCCACGTTGACGATGCACCCGCGCTTACGAGCGAGCATGGCTGGGAGGACCATCCGGATCATGTCCGTCATAGACACCACGTTGATCTGCAGAGTCATGGATCACAGGTATCCTATCTATGAGGGACCATGTGGTGCAATGTCACTCAGACAGACATGAGGGACGATGCGCTGCCAGATATCACAGCCAGGGATGAGAGACCTGCACCGACAGTTGACAGTTCTTGCCATGCCCACACCCTCCTAACAGTCTACTCACCTGGATCAGCTGCTGCACGAGGTCGTCAGTGACCTCGTGCATGTACTGCGCGTGCGGGTACGACATGCCCGCGTTGTTGATCAAAAGCCCCAGGTCCCTTTGGCACTCGCCCACCGCCCGTGCCACCGCCTCGAGGCCCTTCTGCCGGGCCGGGGACATGTCCGCCAGGTCCACTGCCACCGCCTTGGTCCTGCGAGTGGAAGCACGTGCGACAGGGATGCGCGTGTCATGCACCCAGGGCTGCAGAGGAGAGGGCGTCGTGGTGGCATGCATGCGACGAAGCAGGAAGCGGCGGGCGTGCCTGATTCCGTGCTTCTCGGTCAACCGGGTCGCCAGCTCATCGAGCTTGGACTGGGTGCGTGAGACCAGGACCAGGTTGATGCCTTCGGATGCCAGCTGCTCCGCGAAGGCCAGGCCGATGCCGTCCGTGCAGCCGGTGACGACTGCCCAGGTCCCGAAGAACTGCAACCGGTGACGGGGTAGTTGATGAGAGAGCGAGAGGGCCGGGCCGGTGGAGGGATGGCGCGACGGTGGGGCTAGACTCGCCCGGGGCGGAATGGCGGGGCGGACGAAGGCGTTGAAGAAAGCGAAGATGGCGCCCCGGATCAGCCGCGCCCAGACAATGCCTCCGAGAACGGTGAAGACGGTGAAAAAGACGAGCATCACCAGCTTGCCGCGGTCATCCAGACCCTTGGTGCCGCTCTCGCTCCCAAAGATGAACGAGTACAACTGCGAATGGGCGGATGGATGCGGTGCGGCGACGATATCGAGCCCATTCTGCGGCCAGCGATCGTTCAAGGGTCGTCCATACCTGGTTCAGGCCCAGCGTGGGCTTCCCCACGCTCGCCATTCCGGCCATCATGACGGCGGGCTAGTCAACGTCGGCGGGGGGCGGTGATGGTTGGAGGGGAGTGGCAGGGGCTGAAATTGCACCCTCCCCGTCGTTTCCTGGCGTGACTGGCAAACGCAGGAAGATTTTCGAGTGCTGGCGACGCATGGGTCCACGACATTCGGCATTCGCTGGATCTTGTGTTCCGCACGCGGCCAGGGCCGTCGCTCGCGACACCGGATGAGAGATGAGCGCGCTGGAGGACTTGCCTTTGGAGCTTATCGATCGCATCCTGGCCCACCTAGATGACCCCAACGATGTCGCGAGGCTGCTTGTCGTCTCCCGTACTTTCCTGGCGCGGGCCATCGCGAGCAGCGGTGAGACGGCAGGCCCGTCGCAGGCCGTGGGGAGCGCCACCTGCAGTGTGACAGTTTCTCCCGCTGGGCTTCATCCACGCTCGCGAAAGCGACAATCCGCTGCTGTCCATCCTTCACAGGTCAACAGCGTCCGCTGGAACTGCTCCCGGAGCTGCTCTCCGCGCTGCTGCACGTGAATGTCGACCTCGACGACGGGACCTCGCCCCTCGCGACACCGCAGCGGCCTCATGCGGGAGAGCTGACAAGAGACCTCAAAAGCAGCCTCGCGTGGTCAGGCCGTTCGTCGGGCCACGGGCCCAACGCGTGCATATGCGTGTCCGACATGACCGGGATCGTTGCTGCGCCTCCGCCGGCCGACAACGGGCTCCTCCGGCTCGTCACATCCGCGCATCTCCTGTTTCTCGACTCCGGGCCCCGGCTCGCGCGGCTCTTCCCGCATCTGCGTCGCCTCTCCGTGGGCCGGATTGTGCGGCCCCCCGAGCTGTCGTGCCTCGCAGCCCTGCCCCACCTGCGCGAGCTCACCATCGGCATGTCGGAGGCCCTTGAGTTCTGGGATCCGCTGGAGGTGCGTGCGCTGTTCTTGCCACGGGGTCCACCCTCCCCTCGCCATTGATGACATTGCGCGTCTCGGACAGCTTTGATGCTGATGCTGATGCTGATGATGTGTCTTGCTTCCTCCCCCGCAGGTCACGAAGCAGGTCGCGGCGGCCTTCTCCGATTTCCCGCGGATGCTGCCCTGCCTGGAGTCCCTGCGCCTGTACGTCTCGGGGGCGGCCCTGGCACGCTCGGCGCTGATGTTTGTGCCGTTCATGAGGCGAGCTGCTGCGTGGGCCGCCGATATCAGTCCGAACAAATGTCACGATCGACGCGCTCCATGCACAGCTATGTGGCCCTCTCCACGTGCCTTCTCCGGCGCTGTATGCGCTCCTGTGTGATCTCTGACAGATTGCATGTGGCCCATCGCAGGTCTCTCCGCTCCCTGCACCTGCGCCTCGCCGAGGAGTTCCAGCCCAGCTTCGCCGTGCTCGTCAGCGTCCTGTCCCGCGCCTCGACCCTCACGGACCTCAACCTGGAGACTGACTTTGCCATTGGCCGTGAGACGCTCGGCCCCATCAGGTGACTAACACATAGACATCGATGACAGTGACACCTGTGCGGACATCAGCTGTAGTATACAATGGTATCTGCAGTGCCCGCAAGTGACCCTGAAGTCAGTCATGCGGCAGGCATGTGCAAACGCGGTCTCTTGCATCCGCTGCTGGCTGTTGGGTCTCAGGCACTGCGCGCTCAGCGCACGCAGGGAGCTGCGGCACCTGACCCGGCTTAGGGTGGAGTCGCAAGGGCTCTACCGATCCCAGGGCGCGGGCCCCAGTCACGCTTCCCCAGCACCAGTCGAAGCAGACGGGGCCGAGGCAGGGCCAGGTGAGCGCCAGCGATGGCACTCCTTCCGCAGCCACTGCCTGCTCCTCTCACGTCATCCTCAGCTCTGTTAGCCTCACCTCATCCCTTGCATTATGCGTCTTCATCACCCCGCAGCGAGGGACCTGGACGTCTCTCAGCTGGAGTCCCTGCAATCCCTCTCCCTGCTCCTGTCGGGCCCAAGGCAGGTCGGACCCGTGCCTGACTCGGGGGACCTGGGGAAGGACCTCCTGCGCCAGTTGGAGCGCCTGACGCAGGCGAGAGACCACATGATATCACTTGCCCAACTTAGTCCCACATGCCTCGTCAATGCCGCATGCCTCATCAGCTCCATGTGTTCCAGCACCCGCATGCCCCTTCCCCACGCGTCCCTCCGTTGATCCATCGCGCGTCCCCGCCCCTCCCGCAGCTCACGGCGCTCTTCCTGTCTCCGCTCCCCGCCGACCTTGCCCCCGGGGTGTCCCTGCCCCTGCTCCCTCGCCTGCGCATCGTCCACCTGCAGCTGCACCCGGGATCCCGCAGCCTCAGCCCCGCGCTCCTCGGTGACTCACGCAGCACGCTTGTCGTCTCCTATGCTGGCCGCCACCACTCTGAGAGGTGGCGAATGGCACACCTCGTGCAACCCCAGCTCCCCGCTGGAGTCTGCCAGACTGGTGCATGCGGTCTTTCCACCCGCAGAGTCCCTCCTTCCCTCCCGGTGCCCCGACCTCCGTTGCTTGAGCATCAGCGGGCAGTCGCCGCACGCGCCCATCCAAGTGTACGACGAGGCTCTGACGGCCGTCGCGCGCCTGACGCAGCTCTGCAGTCTCCGGATGGTGCCCGTCACCATGTCCCGCGGGTCGCTGTGGCGTCTGCGGGACATGCCGGCCCTGAGGACCCTGCACCTTGGTGAGTGAGCTGGCATCACGTGCAAGGGTGCAGCTGTGTTAGCAAGCAGCGAAACCTGGCACTGGCAAGAGATTGTGACGGGGAACGTGACACAGTGCGACGCTGCCCGCAGAGACGGCCGGGATGAAGGCTGCTGAGGACTGGGACAGCCTCGGGTCACTGACTCAGCTCCGCAGGGTGGCGCTCGACTTCACCTGCGTGCCTCAGGGCACCGCCACGGCACCGCCGGGCCACCGTGAGTGTGCCGGGAGCGCAGCACCTGTCGAGGAGCCGCGGGGTGGCAGCGGCGTCTGGGCAGATCGCACCCACCGCCTCACCCGCAGTGCTGCGCCTGACCGCCCTCACCAACCTCCGGCGGCTGTCTGTGGGAGGCCCGGGCGTGGCGGACAACGACATCGCCCAGTGCGTGTCCCGCATGCCGAGTCTCCGGCGCCTGGAGCTGCTGGACACCTTGGCTACCGAGGCGACGCTCGTGGCGCTGTGCCAACACGAGGGGCTGCGGCAGGTGCTGGTGCGCCCGGGGCCACCTCTGCAGCAACACTCGGGTGAGTGGCCGTCACAGTGGCCATCCGCAGCGTGTCGAGCTGGCCAGGCACGGATGGAAACGTGAAGAGCCTTCCCTGCGTGCTGCCGCAGTGGAGATGGCGAGGCATTTGGCACGATGCGCCAGGGGCGGGCAGCTGACGATTGACATATGCGGCCCGGACTACGCGCCCGAGCTGTGGGCGGGGATGCCCCTGTCGCGGCTCCTGCGGCACAGCGGGGGATCCGTTGCGGGGTCTGGCATGACATGAATTGTGCTGCACAGGACAGCGATGGAGTTCTCCAGCCTTTGAAAGGGCATCGTGGCGTTGAGAGTACCAGGTTACAGGGTAAAAGTCGACAAGGATGTGTCGTTGTGACTCGTGGGGCGCGAGACTTTGCAGCAAGAGCTGCCCATGTCAATGACTAGCTCAGGGGACGGATTCAGGGAGTCACACGCCTGTCACGGTTGACGTTAAGCGCTCTGGCCGCGCCTGATGTGCATCGTGAGCTTGGTCTGGGACGCGGTCCCTGGCCTGCTGCTCTTCCTGGCCTTCAACCGCGACGAGGCCCTCGCAAGGTCCGTTTTTCGCCCCCGCGATTACTTGTTACCATGATACACCTTTTGCGGTCTTTCCTCGGCTGAGAAATACCCTCCCCGCGAAGCAATGATCACCCATGGTCCGAGCTGCAGGCCGACCGCGCCGCTGCATATCTGGAACGAGCACCCGCATATTGTGGGAGGACGAGACCTCGAGAGGGGCGGGACATGGCTGGCAATCACGACCGAGGTGCGGGCGCGCGGCGAGCTGGCGCCACGTACGCCCATGTCGAGCTGGTCCCTGTGCTCACGCCATCCCCCGTTGCGCCGCCTTCTCCAGGGGCGATTCGCTTTCCTTACGAATGTCTCCGTCCCAAGCGTGGAGGAGAGGACGGGGACGCTGAGCCGCGGGGACATTACGGTCAAATTCCTGGAGCCTTCGGGCGGGCAGGGCCCGAGCCCCCTGGAATATCTGCGAGGGCTTGACGGGTCAGGTGGGTCTTGACATCAACGGTCCCGAGCGACGAGTATCTGTGTGGATCGATTTACCACGTCACACCTGGCCCCACCTGTCGCTCTGCGCTTGTGCTCGCAGCGTACAACTCGCTCAACCTGTTCGTCGGGGACCTGCGGAGGGACGAGCTGGCATACTTCACGAATCGGGACGGGGTCTTTGGCAAGTCGAGGTACGCACTGCGCGTCTCACAGTCGCTGCGTCTGCATCATTCCATCATGCCATGCTACCTGTGCTCCGCTAAGACAGCCTGGCCTTCCGCATCCCAGGGTAGCTGAGCTGGGTAAGGGCATCCACGTCGTCAGCAACGACGTGATGGGAGAGGACTGGCCGAAGACGAAGCGACTGCGGCGCGAGATGACTGCGCTTGTGGATCGGTACCGACAGGAGGCGGAGCGAGGGGGGCTGGGGGACGGGTGGGTCGAGGGGCTGCACCAGGTGCGCTCCAAGTGACCTCAGGGGACTTGGCGAGGGGCTCTGCACCAGACCTGGGGCTCCTAGCCAGCCCGCGTGGTGTTGGTGTCGTGTGTAACTGGCGTCGGGGGAGGCGACAGAGCTTGGCAAAGAGTGGTGAAGCCTGGCGATACTGACGTTACCCGCAGGACGCACTGGGTGTGCTGAATGACTCGGAGCGGTGCGCGCGGGACGACAGCGAGCTGCCCACGGCCGCCGAGTTCGAGGGCAACGTTCGCATGGAGGCGATGCTGGACCGCATCTTCATCCCTGAGCTGCGGTTCCTGGAGCCCAAAGGTGGGAGATGATGCTGGCAGGGTCAGGTGCGCAGTGGCTGCGCTGGCAGCGTGGTGCGACGCGCCATGGCACCCGCGCTGCAGGGGACGTGCCTGGGGATCGCTTGGCGGAGTTTCTGCACGAGAGGGAGCGCGAGGAGGCGGCCAAGGACGCGTCGACGTACGGGACGCGGTCCCAGACCATCGTCACTGTCACGACCAGGTGGGTTGGTCGCATGGGTGTCCACTGGCACCTCCACCGGGCTGCCACCCAACCCACGCCTTGCACAAGTCTCTTCCCTCAGCGGCCTGGCCACGGTGACGGAGCGGTCGCGGCAGGCCGACGGGACGTGGGCAGCGAGCACCATGACGCTGCAGCTAGACTTGGGCACCGGCAGCCGGCCAGCCACGAGCTAGGACTTTGCGTGTTGCGTCATCTTTCAAGCACAGGCGGGCCTTCCAGTCGCCGGCATCCGCGCGTTAGGGGCGTCAACCCGCACTCCACGCGGCGCCTATCCTAGCGGCCTTCAGACCTAGACCGAAGGGGAGCTCAGTACTCCTCGCCCTCCTCCTCGCCCTCGCCCTCGGGCGACTCGGCGCCGACCTCCTCGTAGTCCTTCTCGAGGGCCGCGAGGTCCTCACGGGCCTCGGAGAACTCGCCCTCCTCCATGCCCTCACCCACGTACCAGTGCACGAAGGCGCGCTTGGCGTACATGAGGTCGAACTTGTGGTCGAGGCGGGAGAAGACCTCGGCGATGGCCGTGGAGTTGGAGATCATGCACACGGCGCGCTGGACCTTGGCGAGGTCGCCGCCGGGCACCACGGTGGGGGGCTGGTAGTTGATGCCGCACTTGAAGCCGGTGGGGCACCAGTCGACGAACTGGATCGTGCGCTTGGTCTTGATGGTGGCCACGGCCGCGTTCACGTCCTTGGGCACCACGTCGCCGCGGTACATGAGGCAGCACGCCATGTACTTGCCGTGGCGGGGGTCGCACTTGGCCATCATGGAGGCGGGCTCGAAGGCGGCGTTGGTGATCTCAGCCACGGACAGCTGCTCGTGGTAGGCCTTCTCCGCCGAGATGACGGGGGCGTACGACGAGAGCATGAAGTGGATGCGGGGGTAGGGCACAAGGTTGGTCTGCGGGGAGGGGGCAGGGGGGGCGGGCATGGTCAGCTGCTGTGCCGACACGCAGGGCGCGGGTCGGTAGCCAGGTGCGGGGGCGGCGGCGGGCCACGGACCTGGAACTCCGTCACGTCGACGTTGAGGGCACCGTCGAAGCGGAGGGAGGCCGTGAGGGAGGAGATGACCTGGGCGATCAGGCGGTTGAGGTTGGTGTAGGTGGGGCGCTCGATGTCGAGGGAGCGGCGGCAGATGTCGTACACGGCCTCGTTGTCGAGCATGACGGCCACGTCCGTGTGCTCGAGGAGGGAGTGCGTGGACAGCACCGAGTTATAGGGCTCCACGACGGCCGTGGAGACCTGGGGCGAGGGGTAGACCGTGAAGCCGAGCTTGGACTTCTTGCCGTAGTCGACCGACAGGCGCTCCAGGAGGAGGGAGCCGAGGCCGGAGCCCGTGCCACCGCCGACGGCGTTGAACACGAGGAAGCCCTGCAGGCCCGTGCAGTTGTCAGCGAGCTTGCGGATGCGGTCCAGGCACAGGTCGACGATCTCCTTGCCGATCGTGTAGTGGCCGCGGGCGAAGTTGTTGGCGGCGTCCTCCTTGCCCGAGATGAGCTGCTCGGGGTGGAAGAGCTGGCGGTACGTGCCCGTGCGGACCTGCAGAGAAGGGGAGGGGGGGCCACCCTGAGCACCACCGCGCAAGATCCCGCCCGCGCCGGCGCCAGCCCCGCCGCGCGCACGCGTTGATTCAAATAAAAGCCGCTGCGCACCTCGTCGATCACGGTGGGCTCGAGGTCGAGGAACACGCAGCGGGGGACGTGCTTGCCGGCGCCCGTCTCCGAGAAGAAGGTGTTGAAGGCGTCGTCGCCGCCGCCGACGGTCTTGTCCGAGGGCATCTGGCCATCGGGCTGGATGCCGTGCTCGAGGCAGTACAGCTCCCAGCAGGCGTTACCGACCTGCGGGCCATGTCGAGGGCGGGGGGTTCCGGGGCCCGCCGGTGCGACGCAGCGGCGCAAAAAGGCGCTAGGGAACCGCGCGGCGCGACAGGAAGGCGCGGGCCCGCGCCGGGGCCGGGGATCCACGCGTCTATTTCAAAGCCCAGATGCCGCGAGCCCGGAGCGGCCAAGGGCGGGGCACCCTGGCCTTCCGGGCCCAAGAGCGGCGAAAGAACGCGCGCAGGAGGCGCAAACGGGCCGGCGGAGGGCGCCCGGGCGGCTGGGCGGGGGGGACGGGTCCCCGCCGCGCCGGGCCCCCGAGCAGCCGACCCCGCTGCCCGCGCGCCGCGACGGCGCGCTACATCGCCGCAAAAGAAGGCGAACGAGAGGCGGGGGGCGCCGGGGGGAGCACGGGGGGCCGGGAGAGGGCGGAGAGCGCGCGACATGTGGCAGGTCCCCCGACCCCCCGGGGGGCGCGCAGGCTCGCCGGGCCGCCCCGCGCGCTGCGCCGCGGTCGCTGCGACGCTCACCTGGATACCGGCCTGGCCGATGTGGATGGAGATGACCTCACGCATGGTGGCGGGGTGTGGTTGTTGCGCGGTGCGCGGAAGGCGGGTTGGAGGCTCTAAGCACACAGAGAGCGCCGACCGGGTCGGGACTGTCCGTGTCTGCTTGAATGCCGGCGGTGGAGCGACCGCCGAGCTATTTGAGGGCCGGCCGGGCGGTCCCGAAACTGGGGAGGGCACTGGCCCGTCGGGCGGGGGGGCCCGAGCCCCCAACCACCTGCGAGAGCTGCCTGTGCCACTCAGCTGTGAAAAATAGCGGCGGAGCTTTGAGGGGCACGGTGCCATCGCTCGGTCTGGCTCAGGCAGCGCTCCATTCCACCCGTTGCGTTGCGCGCGTTCCCTTCCCGGTTTCCTGGTGCGCGTTCGCATGGCGCCGAGGTAGCACGGCGCAGCGGGAATGGGGAGCGAGGACCCCGGGGCCCTGCTGGTCCCGCCCAGGAGTCGTCGCGGGAGCGCGCTGTTCTCGCCGACGACCGTGGCTTCCGAGCTGCAGAAGAAACTGACCCTGGAAGAGGCGGTGAGAGTGCTGAACTCTTGGGCGCGCGAATCGGCCTGTCGCTGGCGGGCTTGTGAAGAGGCACTCGAGCGAGTCGTGGTGCCTAAGCTTGCGCTAGGCGTTGGCGATCTCGTCCTCGCTAGCAGCTCAGGGTCGGCGCCATGCCGTCGCGCAGCTCCCGGTCGCAAGCCGCAAACGGCGCGGCTGCTGGGGTCCGAGTGTGCTCGCGCCCCCTGCCATCTCGTGCTGTTGCGGCGGCATGCGGTGCTGTCGGCGCGATGAAACTCCACCGATGTGCATGTCATCCCCGAATTCAGCGCCCGCGCTTCCGTGCGCCGCGTCGGGCGCGCGGCCGGCGCCTGGGGCCCTCGGCGCTGCGCTGCTCCTTCGGTTACGAGCCCCGGCCGCGCCCCCTGCGCCGCCCGACTACCCCTCCCGAGTCCACCTCCGCAGGCCTCGTCCTCCGGGCGTCTGGCAGCCAGCGAAGTCATCGGGTACGTGCAGCCCTTGTTTTTCTGCGATGACCGCCATGCTTTGGGAGGCACCGTCACGGACAAGGCCGCGGCGGGCAATCGGCAGCTCGGCATCGTTTCCAAGGCGAGTCTTCCCACCGCCTTCAGCCACACCGCATCTCGGCCACGCGCCTTGTCGCTCGCATGATGTCCCTGCGTCGTGGCCCACCCTCTGCATCACCCCCTTCCCGGCTTGCAGTGGCGGCAGAAAGAGCGTTTGAAGACTACCGCCGTGGCCATGGTCCTCTGCCTCAACATCGGCGTCGACCCGCCGGACGTCATCAAAGTATCGCCGTGCGCCCACATTGAGGTGCGTGCCTCGCTTGGCCAGGCCCCTCCCTGCTCTGCCTGAGCCACCCCCGAGCCAGCTTCCCAAGCATCGCATCCGCCTGCCTCCACCTCCCTCCCGCCCCACCCGTCGTCACCGCACCGCCCCCCATCTTGCCCCACCCGCAGTGTGGCATCGACCCGCTCTCAATGCCGCCCCAAAAGGCCCTGGACGCCATCGGCAAGGCCCTCCAGCAGCAGTACGAGCGGTGGCAGCCCAAAGCCAAGTACAAGATAGCCCTGGACCCCACCGTCGACGACGTCAAGCGGCTCTGTGTCTCGTGCCGCCGCAACGCACGCAACGAGCGGGTGCTCTTCCACTACACGGGCCACGGCGTGCCGAAGCCCACCGCGAACGGCGAGATATGGGTGTTCAACAAGTCCTTCACACAGTACATCCCACTCTCAGGCGAGGCGACGGCGGCTTGGGCTGGTTTAACTCCACACGATTCGCCCCGCGTCGCCCACCCCGTCCCTGCCGCCCGCCCCCGCAGTGTACGACTTGCAGATGTGGGTGCAGGTCCCGGCGATCTACGTCCTCGACTGCTCGGCCGCCGGGCAGATTGTCCAGGCTTACCAGGCCTTCGCACACCAGCGATACCTGGAGACGCAGGGCATCGCGCCCCCGGGGGACGCGGCGACCATGTCCATGTCCATGCGCGACTCGATCCTGCTCGCCGCGTGCCAGGCGGACGAGACGCTGCCCCAGGCGCCCACTCTCCCCGCCGACCTCTTCACCTCCTGCCTCACGGTCCCCATCAAGGTCGCGCTGCAGTGGCTCCTCACCCGGGGCCTGCTCAAAGGCGAGGCGCGCGTCGCTTAGACAGCACATGTTTGCTTGTGGGTGCGTGTCGTGCTTTGCCCACCCCACGCGCGGCCCTGGTACGACTTACAGAGCGCGAGCTATGCGTGGCATTCCCGCAGACGACCCCAACTTGACGCCGGAGATCGTCGACCAGATCCCGGGCACCCAGACGGACCGCAAGACGCCCCTCGGCGAGCTCAACTGGGTCTTCACCGCCATCACCGACACCATCGCATGGAACGTGCTCCCGCGGCCCCTCTTCCAGGCGAGCCGCGCTCTGCCGTTGGTTTATGAAATGGGTGTTGTGTTGCTTCCTGTGGTCCGTGTGACGCCAACCGTCGTCGTGACACCACCCCGTGCCACCTCCCATCACCGCGCACGGGGCAGCTGGTAGGCTTCGACCTGACCAATGCCACTCTCACAATTCCGCAGAAGCTGTTCCGCCAAGATCTCCTGGTTGCGTCGCTTTTCCGCAACTTCCTCCTGGCAGAACGAGTCCTCCGTGCCCACGGCTGCAAGCCCATCTCGTACCCCGCCCTCCCACCCACGCACCACCACCACATGTGGGACGCATGGGACCTCGCCGGTGAGTCCAGACACTGGTGGAATGCCCAGACACCGCTGCTGCTGTCGGGGCGTTGTGACATCGGCGCACGCTTCGCCCGCCCCGCCACCTCCTTCTGCCCGACTGTTACCATCCTCAACGCCGACCCCCCGCCCTTCCCCCAGCCGAGTCGTGCCTGTCTCAGGTCCCCGCCCTCCTCGCTGATCCCTCTAAGGCCTTCCAGCAGTCGACCTTCTTCACGGATCAGCTGACCGCCTTTGAGATCTGGCTCAGCCGCGGGGGGCAGGAGAACCACCCGCCCGAACAGCTGCCGGTCGTGCTGCAGGCGAGGACACGCGCCGCGCTTGCGTAGCAAACCCGACAGCTCAGCACCCCTGCCGCAGCCCCCGACAACCGGGGCCGCGGTGGCTGCATCGCCACAGTGGCAGCGCTGTCAATGCCCACACCCCGTCCATGCATGCCCGACCTTTCTTCCGACCCCCCGCAGGTCCTGCTCAGCCAGCAGCACCGCCTGAAGGCCCTGGTGCTCCTGGGCCGGTTTATCGACAAGGGTCCCTGGGCAGTGGAGCTGGCGCTGTCGGTCGGCATCTTCCCCTACGTCCTGAAGCTGCTGCAGACCGACTCGGTCGACCTCCACGAGATCCTCGTCTTCATATGGGCCAAGATCCTCGCCCTCGACACGGGGTGCCAGGCAGACCTGGTCAAGGTGAGGCGCGGCACCGGGTGTGGCCACATGCACAGGGGTCGCTTTCTTAGGTGCCTCGCATGCGAGCGCGGCAACCTGTGCATCGCCGCGACGCCGTTGCTGTCACCGCGCACGCTAGCTGGACTAAACGAGCGGGCATGCGAAGGGGTTGCAGCTTTATCGCCTGCTGCGTCTCTGTGCGACCCGCTGAGCCCCATGCTCGCAGGACAACGGGCACCTGTACTTCATCCGGTATCTGGACTCCCCCGAGCCAGGCACCAACGCCGATGCCCGTGCCATGGCTGCGTTTGCCCTGGCGGTCATCTGCGAGAACCACCCCAAGGGCCAGGCGCTCGCGGCGGGGTCCAACCTGCTGCAAGTGTGCATCTCGCGGTTCGGGGAGGGGTGGCAGGTGGGCGTGGGGGGTCAGAGGGGAGCGGGAGAGCTGCTTGTCATGGTGTCATGACGCCGTTGTACCAGGCACTCAGGTCCGAGGTCATCACGCCCACGTGTCGACTCCCTTCCCCGCAGGCGGCGGCGCTGGGGTCTCCGCTTCTGCTCAAGTGGATCTGCCTGTGCATGGGTACGCTGTGGGACGGCATGCGGGAGCTGTCGGCCATCGCCATCACCCAGGGAGCGGTCGGGATGCTGCTGGGGATGCTGCAGGCATCCGCGCCCGAAGTGCGGGCGTGCGCTGTGTTCGCGCTGGGCACGCTCATCCGGACGGGGCACCAGGAGGGGTCCGGGCACGGCGGGGCAGGGCCTGCCGCACCGTCCAGGTGAGGCTGGGTCAGGGCTGGGGCTGTTGGGGTCTGTGCCAGCCCTGACAGGCGCAGGGTGGCGTGGCGGGGCAGATGTGTTTCAGTGACCTGGCAGGCATGCAAGGGGGGGCTGTGCCTCTCTGGGTCGACCGTGTCATCGCGTGTGGGCGCATGTCAGCACAGCATGCTTCTCGCGTTTCCTGCAGCACGACGGGGATGACGGAGGCGGAGCGGATGGAACACGAGCGACAGGCGAGGAGTGGCGCTTTGGAACGACGGCAGTTGCTATAGCCTGGGCTGAGCAGCACCCATGCGATGAGGCACCGTGAATAGCGCCCGTGTACACCCATGCAACCAGTAAACCGACATGCAACACGTGACGTGTCTCCTCTTCGTTGCTTTCCAGATCATTTCCGAGATTCTCTCCCACGGCTGCCTCCACGACGCCAGCGCCCTGGTCCGGTCGGAGGTGTCGGACGCCCTCGTGCGCATCTGCCACGGCCACCACGACCTCTGCCTCGCCGCACGGGACGCGTTCCTGCAGAGCCACGCCGCCGCCATTCAGCGGAGGAGGTCGCCGTCCCCTGTGAGCCCTGGAGGGCGCATCTCCCATTGCACCCAGTTGCAGGTTGTCACTTGACCCAGTCTGTACACGCCCTTTCAAAGCCAACCCTTGTGGATGACACCCACCAACGCCAACATGCTCAACAAAGGCCCACCCTGTTTGCGCACCATGTTGCACCCACCTGCACCGTCACCGCCCCACCACTCTCTCTCCCCGCACCCCCAGAGCCCCAACGCGTTGTCAGTGGAGGGCGGCTCCCACCACCGCCAGACCCAGTCGGCCACGACCGCCCACGAAGCAGGGGGCTCCCACCACCGCCAGTCGGCCGGCCTGGCTTCGCAGACGGAGACGAGCCGGGAGCCGTGGCTGCGCAGGCGCCCCTCACAGCTCATGGGCGTGACGGGGGCAGGGGATGAGGCCAGCGTCGATGTCCCGGGCAGGGACGCTCTCGAGGCCTTCTATGTGCGCCTCCTGGACGCCGTCGTTCTCCTGGCCACGGATCCCGCGAGCCGGTGCGTGCGGGGTGCTGCGTGGGGTTGGGTGGGTTGGTGGGGTTGACCCACCCAGTTGGGTGGGTGCGGTAGACATGGGGTGCGATATCAGACCCTCCTCGCGCCTCCACGCAGGGTATCGGACTCTGCGCTTCTGGCCCTCTCGTCGCTGGGCCTGTGCATCGAGCAGCCCATGGGCCGAGCCCCGTCCGCGTCGGACCTATCCACGACCACATCTGGGCCAACGCCCCGGCAGGCCCACCCCGGGGCCTTACCGGGGCGCGACCGCTCCGCCGCCTCCACCGCCGTCTACGGCGGCTCCTCCGCCAGCCCCGCCTGGGCCGTCGGGGTCTCCCCGGGCGCCGGCGTTTCTGGCGCAGGGATCCCCGTGTCGAGCGCGGGGGTGCAGGCCACCCGGTCCTGGCGCCTCTTCGGATCTTCCGTCGAGAGCCCCTCGTCGCCGACGCCGGGGATGCGCTTCGGGGGGCAGAGCCCCGGCAGCAGGTCCAGCACGCCCGGCATGCCCGGGACCACGCGGGTGGTCGCCAGCGGTGAGTCAAGGGCCGAGGCCCAGGTCTCGCGAGCGTGACGGGATCCGGCATGTTGAGCGATCTGCTACCTTCGATGTGGCACCCATGCTCGCAGGCATCGCGGGGTGGGGCGGTCTGTCCGGCCGCGTCAAGTTGCCCCCGAGCGCCGTGTACTCTTTAGAAAGCGACCACTTCAGGCGAGTAGCCGCGAGGCCTGTGCAAGTGCCTGTGACGACCCTCAGCCCAGGCAGCGTGCCCTCGGTGTGATGTGGGCACCCGCGCGGCCCTACCTGTACCAGCCTCCCACCGGGCGCCTGCGTCTCGGCCGCAGGCGTCCCCTCCTGCACCCGCAAGTGACGGCGGACGTCTTCTTCCTGGGTCCCGAGGGAGTGGTGTGCCACGACGAGCGGTGGTGCAAGGTGCCAGACCCGGTCCGGCAGCACTCGAGGCAGGGGGCCTGGAGGGACAGGGCCGACCAGTGCCGCAGCAGGGCGGCGTTCTCGAAACTCAGGTGCGCGGCGCCGGACGGTTGGCACATGGGGTTGCCTAGTACCAATGCAGAGCGCATCGTGGCACCTTTGCACCCTGCACCTCACCCTCAGCCACCCTCACCGTCTCGCCGCTTTCGTGCTTCGCAGTCCCCAGGTGGCTTTCCTCGACATGGCCGCGGAGACGTGCGTGGGCGCGGCCTTCCTGCCCTTCTCTGACACGCTCGTTCTGGCGGGCGCCTGGGGCACGCTGGCGGCGCTGTCGGGCCGGGGCCGGGGTCCCCTGCTGAATGCTTTTGACATTTTCACAGGCCTCCCCGTCTCGCTCTCCGCCCACGCCACGGCCCACTCCCACTCGCCCCACTCCCACGCCCACCTCCCGGGCCTGACGCACGGCCTGTCCGACTTTGGCCTGGGCTCCCGAGGGTCCCCCGCCGCACCCGCCGGCCAGGGCCCGCTCGGCATCAGCGACCTCTTCGTGGTCAATCAGTTTGAGGATGCCCTGGTCTTGGCTGGTGGGGCGGACGGAGCTGTGCGGGTGTGGCGCCACGTGTCGGAGCCCGGGAAGCAGCAGCTGGCCGCCGCATGGAAGTCCGTCATGCTGGTAAGTGCGGCGACTCATGCCGGCTTTGGTCTGTGCGAAGCCAAGCGTGTCGAGCCAAGCATGTGGCACAGCACAATGCCAGTCGCGCCCTGACTCATGGCTGACGCACCGTCACCCGCCCCTGGTTCCCCTATGAAGCATGCACAGCGCCGCATCTACAAGCCACATCGCGATTCACCACCCCTCGCCGCGCTCCCGCAGCCCCCCGGCACGCGCCCGGAGGCTCCCGTGTGCCACGCCTGGTCCCCGGCCCTGGGCTCCGTCTTCTCTGCGGGCGGCCACGTCCCAGGCGTTGTGTACTGCTGGGACGTCACGTCGGAAATGTGCTCCGCGCAGATATGGGTGCAGAGGCAGGATGCGGCGGCGGCTGGGTCCGCGGATGGTGCCGTGACGTCTATGGGTGTCAGGTGCGACTTTGCTCGTGCTCCCCCACTTGCTCCTCATCCCGACGCACATGTCGTTTCACTCTTAGTCTCTCCACCTCTCGACGCACCTGGTTCCCCCCTCACCCTTGCACCCCACCCCACATCACTCTCACCTGCCACCGCACCTCTCCCACCCCCAGTTCCTCCACCGAAGCCCTGCTCGCCTGCGGCACGTCGGACGGCTGCGTCTCCCTGTACGACATCCGCGCGCCCAGCCTCGTCCCGGCCATCTCCGTCCAAATCGACCCGGCACGCGCCCCCGTGGTGTCCGTCGCCCTCGAGCCCGCCTCCTTCACCGGCCGCCTCATCGCCGCGAGCGGGTCCGCGGACCTCCGCATCTTCGACCTGCGCGTGGCAACACAGGGCGAGGAGGCCCCAGCGGGTCCCTCGCATGCCATGGTGTGCGAGGTGGCTGCCCACTCGCGCCACCCGATGGTGGCCATGGCAGCGCACCCGAACGCGCCCCTCGTCGCCACGGCGTCGTCGGGACGCGTGGTGAAGATGTTTGACTTGGAGGGACAGCAGATCGGGGCCCTGCAGGGACCCGGGCGTTCGCGTGGCATGGGCACGCTGCTGGGCGCGCTAGGAGGCCAGGTGACCATCGCCAGCGATGTCAATCAGCCTCGAACCGCGCTGCCACTGCACCGCGTCTGGCCGGATCTCATGGCCAGGGCTGGCGAGCGTGATGGATGGCCGCTGTCGCCAATCGCAGGGCAAGGCCAGGGCGCGGGCGCTGTCGCGGGGTCTGCTGGAGTTCAACCCTCTGGAGCTCGAGTTGGCGCTCGGGTGCCCGGGCGACGCGGGAGGCTTCCTGATCACGATGCAAGCGGACTAGACGCGAAATACCCCACCGACCTCGTTTGCCATCTCCACTATTGCCCTGTTTGCGATGGTCACCCCCATCCCCAAGACCCTCGTCACCGTGTCTGCGTCCGGTTGTTAGCGTCAGTGCTCGTGGCACGTTCTCTCGCGGGCCGTCCTGGCCAGCATATGCCCTCACGGCTGCCATTGAACTCCCAACTCGGTGCCACATGACTGTTATCAAAGAGTGCTGATGGTAAGACATGGTCATGACACGGTCTAGCATGCAACCAATGCCCGCGCAGCTCATCATGCGCCAGCTAGGAACGGACGCTTGGCGAGAGGAGCGCAGTGCAGCACCCCGCGCGCCCGTCACGACGGCGAGGGGGTCTGGTGGTGGGGGGATGCACTGCTGAAGCGACGGCGGTGGTGGCGCGGGGCCCACCACTGGCGCACGCGCTGCCAGAGACCCACGGGGCCCAGGCGGGACGAGGAGGCGTCCAGTGCATCGGGGGATGTCCGGCCGTCGCACCTCCGGGCCCTCTGCGGGGGAGACGCAGAGACCATGGGTCGCTGAGCGCCCCTCCGTCTTTGCATCCCATTTACTGAGCGATGCCGCCTGCAGTCAGGTCTCCGTCAGGTCTCAGCACTGCCTGCAGCGCTCGCCTGCGCGGCAAAGGACGGCGGCCCAATGAAGGCGAGGAGGGATGGGAGGAGGAGGAGGCCGTGGGATGCCCCCACGAGGACCAACGAGAGGTACATGCGGAAGTAGAAGACCTCAAAGATGCGTGTGTGAGCCGTGGCCAGGACGGACACCCCGATGAGCTTGGTGAGCGTGATGCCCTTGAAAACGGACGATCCCATCTCCCTGCAGGGGCGGTTGAAGCGGGGGGTTGCATGGTGCGGCACAGGAAGCGTGCGACCCGGTCCACTGAGATGCAATGAGACGCCAGAGTGTATGGGGATGCGTGCATGCGTGGCGATGGTCTATGAGGTGGTCTCTCACCCCATGGCCGCCTGCATGCGCTGCCGGCGGGTGCCCTCGGCAGCCATGAAGGCGTGGAGGATGTGGGCGGCAAACTCGACCGAAATGCCGAGGCTGGCGGCAAGGTTGACGAGCGACACCGCGTTCAGTTCGATCCCCAGGAGCCACATGGCGCCGAAAATGTCGACGACGGTGAGCACGAGGGTAAGCATGAGGAGAGACGCGGCCCAGAGGGAGCCGAGAGTGGAGACCGCCACCGCGGCCACCAGAAGGATCGCTGTGCCCAGGACACGCACGCAGTCACCCCGCAGGGTCAGGTACTGCTCAAAGAAGACGTGGAACACTGTGGAGAGAGGGTGGAGAGAGAGATGAGCGGGTGGCAGATGTCATCACGCGTCAGCTCCCGTCCAGGACCAACACTGCCTGACTGTGAGATGAGAATGGACAGAAGCGGCTGGGATGTCCTCTTGCATGCGAATGGGCCATGTTACATCCCACTAAGTAGCTCACCGGAGTAGGGATAGATGTCCAGGCCCAGGTCGCGAGACATGGACTCTGAAAGACGCAACGCAGACCGCACCGCACCCGTGAAGTCGGACTGGCTGGCCAAGGGTGTGTGGAAGGTGCGGAAACTGGACGCCGAGACGACGCCCTGCTCCAGGCCCTTCACCCGGGGGTAGCCGTCGCCATCGCTGCCCCCAGCCAACTGCCCGGCCAGCTGCATTGTTGTCGACACCTGAGACGCCACCCCTGGCACCACCCCAGACGACACTCCGCCCTCCTTGCCCTTCTCACCGCCGTCCCCGCCGTCCCGCCCCTCGAGAGCGAGGGCGCCCGAGTACACCCCCGCGCCGCCCTTGGCGCATGCCTGGGACGGCCGTGCGGTGAGAAACCAGGGCAGTGTCGCCTGCACTTGGGCCACGTCCGGGCGCCCGTCCGGCGGCATCTCCCACGCGTCGTCCTGCGCAGCCTTTCCCGGGTGGAAACACGGGCCGCAATCGAAGCACGACCCCTCGTGCCCCGCCACAGCCGGCAATTGGCCCGGTTGTGGGATGGTGGGCGGCAGGGCCGACCGCAGGCCAGGCTCGGCGCCGCACTGGTCGGGCGGCGGGCAGTAGTCGTCTGTGATGTCCCTCCGGCAGCAGTAGGGCAGATCGGGAGAGACCCAGGCGAGGTAGTCATCAACCCACGACGCGGCCGGGGCTGCAATGAACGACACCGAGGGCCGCCGGGCCTCGACAGAGATCCGGGAGAGCATGGAGCGCGGCTCGCAGCCGGGGGAGCCCCCGCAGACGCGCCATATGTCCGAGGATGCGCGTGTGACGTTGAGCTTGTCAACGACGAAGAAGAGGGGCGGGCCGACGCGGAGGTAGGATGTCACGTTGGCGAAGTACCCTTGGAGGTACGAGTCCCGGGGCTGAGGGCGCAGAGAAGCGGAGAGGTTTATGATCAGTGGTCAGCACAAGGGACGACGACCCAGCCAGCCATGCGGCGTCCGAGGGGTGCGGTCACGCACACGCACGATGCCCATTACAGGGGTTCGTCTCCTATGCCTTGTTCAGGAGGCTTCTCACCAGCGCAATGCTCTGATCGAGTCCGATGCTGATCTCCGGGAGGGCCGAGAGGGAGAGCAGGGTCGCTCCCAAAAAGGCGCACCCCACAACCGCCAGCGTGCGGGGTTGCGCGAGCGCAGGAGCCAAGACCTTGGTCATGAAGAGCCACACAGTGCCCTTGCGAGATCCCGTGATGTCACCTAACACCACCTCCAGGCGGGCCTGGTGGGCCGCTCGGTCGGCGCGGGACAGCCGCCCCTCTGCAGACGCGATCGATCCAAAGGGCGCCTGCCGGTCAGCTGGGGTGTCCGTCGACGCCCGCGCGCGAGGCCCGCTGCCCGGCGTGCCGGGGGTACCCGGGGTGACGGGCGTGGAGATCTGGGCTGCCAAGGTGAGGCTCCCGGTTGGGCCGCCCGGGAACGGCCAGCAGGCGCCGGGGTTCTCGCGGATGGCGACGTCCAGGACCAAAAGCGACACAAACGCCGTGATCTGCGAGTGTATCGCGGGGTGAGGGTCGATGGAAAGGGCCAGCTGGCTGGAGCGATGGGCGCTGTGCGCTGGGCTTTGCGAGGTGCGTGAGCTGACCTGCAGGGCGAAGTTGACGGCGATGGTGACGGCGGAGATGATGGCGAAGGTGCGGACGGCGGGCATGGGCGAGAGTGCGCCTGCCAGGAAGGCCAGGGTCTCCGCCAGCGCTGCTTGCGTGATGGAAGGGCCCGCGAGCTCCAGGGCGAGGGAGCAGCGCTGGGCCGGGGGCAGGAGGGGGTCCTGGCGGGCGAACTCCTCGGATATGATGAACATGTTGTCGACGCCGATGGCGAGTGCCAGGAAGGGCGTGACCTCCAGGGCGATGAGCGACACAGGGACCCCCAGCCACCCGCACAGTCCCAGGGCGGAGGACACGGACGCCGCCACCACCAGCACGCCGCCGATGCCGGGGAGGAGCCGGAGACGACCGGTGAGCCATGCACCGGCCTCGACCAGAGCCGCCAACCCCAGCCGGTACACGCCCAATGCCAGGCGCATGGCGGACGCCCACCATCCGCTGTCATCTGGGTCGACCCTGCCGCGGCTGCTCTCGCGCGCCTCCACAATGGGGGGCGCACCGGGCCCCTCAGCGTCGCCTGCGATGGCCCTCGGGCTGTCGCCCACCGGAGCACCGCTTGCCGCCGTACCCGAGCGCCGCCCGCCCGTCCGCCGGCGGCAAAGGCGCCTCCACGCGGCCCCCACGCCCCTCCCGGCCCGCGGCGGTGCGCCGTCCGGGGGGCTGACGTGCGGGGAGGGCAAGGCGACGGAGATGTATGCCAGCATTGCCAGGTACGAAAGCACCACTGTGGGCACGTCCGCCGTGCTCTCGCTCGCCAGCTCATCCGCCAACGATCGCTCCGTGGAGTAGGCCTGCGCGAGATGACGGCAGCCAGGTGAGGTGAGAGCTCCAATGCCGTGACGTATGATGCGGTACAGGGATCAACACCTTCACCACATCTATGTGTCTAGTCTCCTGTCTGAACACAGAATGACCACTGCCGTGCAGGCAAAAGTGTGGTGACGTCCTTCCGCCCGACTCCATCCTCCCATTAGTACATGCATGTCTATCCCGCCCCAACCCCGACTCGCCAGCGTCATGCCGTGTGCCTGTGCCATGGGCCCCAGCTTGTCCCGGGCGAGTGCCAAGAACGCCGCCTCCCACGCCTCCGCGTCCGCCTGGAGATCCTCGGTGTTCAGCAGCAGATAGGTCACCACGAAGGAAGTCGCGTCGTCGGCATAGGACGTGAACTGCGAAGGGTCCGTGGGGAACCCGCCCAGGACTGCAGAGCACGAAAGGAGTCAAGCAATGAATATACAGTGCATGGCATGCACTGTGACAACCAATTGCAAGTAGACCCAAGTAGGGTTGACGGACGTGCAGACGGCAAGAGCGCACAGGGGACAAGCAACTGCGGTGTGACAGGAGCACACAGGCACAGGCGTTGCCTGTGCCATTCCACTTCGTTAACTCACCAATTCTGGGGTCCACGGGCGCGCCGTAAGCGGAGAGGCACTGCGAGGTCCACTTGTCGAGGCAGAGCGAGGGCGGGTTGGTTCCCGACCGGTAAGCCTTGCGGCTCATCTGCCAGTACTGCAGGAAGCTCTCGGTGGCACAGACGTCACCCATCGGCTTATAGCAGAGGTCCTTAAGTCTTGTCTTGCCCACCCTCGGGGACGCAGGGGCCCTGGCTTTGCTGGGAGTGCCCCCGCTGACGTCGCGTGGCTCGATGGCGATGGCGTCCACCAGGTCTTGCATGTCGAAGAGAAGCTGCGGGAGTGACAGGTCTTGCATCAAGGTCGGCTTAGAGACTAATAGCACCCCACCCATTCCACCTGTGCTCATCCGCGTCTCCGTGCACTGCGCCTCGCCTTGATAGCCTCGTCGGCAACGATGGAAGGCGCACGCCGCGCTGACTGGGTGCCGCTCTCGTCTCCGCTCCCGCTCTCGCTCCCGCTCCCTCCGCCGTCCTCACCCCGTGCGTCGCTTGCGCCAAACGCCGGCGTTGTCGACAGGATGAGCTGCTCCACTCGGAAGAATTTCCCAAAAGAGGCCTCGTATCGCGCCTGCATAATGTAGAGATGTTGAAGATCAGGGGTGTAACCATGACCCTTGCTGCCACTTGGCTGACCACAGGCGCCCATCGCAACGCTGCCGCGTGCATTGGCCGCCATGTGCAGGTGCCCTCCACGCTTATGCCGCGGCCAAGCACCTTGAACTGCGCGGCTCGCGAGTCCGGCCCGACCCACAAGCGCTGAGGCTCCGTCTCCACCACCAGTCGCCCCATCCCCGTCGAAGCCACCAGCACCGCCACCACCGCCAGCCCCAGCACCCACCACCGCCGGCCCGAGCAGGCGTGGCCGAGCCATGCCATGCAGTCACGGATGCGTCGCTCCGGCCACGGACCCTTCTGGGCGCGCTCTCGGTCGCCCCCCGCATAGTCGCCTTCGCTGTTGTCGCTGCTGTCCGCCAAAAAGTCCTGCGCCCGTGAGCCAGCGGGAGCTCCCGCGATATCGCCGCCCGCGCGCGGCGGGAGCAGACCGGCACCCGCCGCCTCCCCGCCCTGACCCAGGCCGGACGCCAGAAGCGACTGCGTCAGGTCGGCGTGCACGTCCACCTGCCTGCGCCACGGCACGGCTGCCTTCAGAACGCCCCCCACGCTGCCGCCGACGGCGAGCCACGTCACCACGGCGCACACGCCCAGCCAGGTGGCGGCGGCGGCCGCGACGGTGCACGGCGCCCCAGCAATGCGACAGCAGTGGGACGTCCCTCCGGGAGCCGGGGGCACCGCGCATGTGTCCGCGTCCGGGCAATCCCCGCAAGAGCACCGGAATCGCCCCTCCTTGCACGACGCCGGGGTCCCCGACAGCGGCACCAGGCCCTGGCACGCATCCGGGACATCCGAACCCACGCCCGCCCCCGCGCCCCTCAGATGGGGGTGGCTGGAGAGGCTCGTCCCTCGCCCCCCGCCAACCCCATCGCTCGGCAATAGCGAGAGGGCCCCCAGCGTTCCCCCTGGGGCTGGGCAGTCCGGGAAGTCGATTTGGAAAGGCGACCCCGCCGGTGGGTCCCGTTTGTCCTTGACGAGACCCATGAAGTCAAACCATTCCTTGTAATTCTTCGCACCGCCCCCAAGGAAGCTCATGGCCGGGATGTTGGCCGCAGAGAAGGTGACGTCCTTGCAGGACACGTACATCGCCTCACCGAAGGCCTGCAATGCAACGCGGCGAGGTCAGCCGTGACGTGACCTATGCGCGCTCGCTCAGTGCGTCTGAAGAGATGGGGTGGCAGGGGAGCTCACCTGATCGACGGCGAAGGCAAGCTCCTTGACGGCCGGCCCGGAGGACTTCGGCAAGACCTGGGGTGGCGACAGAAGGTTAGAGTGTGGGTGTCGACCCCAACATCGTCGCATGCCATGCGCCACATACGCGGTGGCAAGCGGGCCCAACCTGGGTGTCCGTGACGGCGGTGAAGTGCCCCTGGTCCGGTGAGCACGTCAGGGAGCAGAAGAAGTGCTGGATGTTGCGAAGGCACGCCGGGCAGCCTTGGGTGAGAGCCGCAGGCGTCTGCAGGTTGGCCTGAAGGGTAGCAACCTGGTCCGCGGTGCAGCTGCGGGCAAGAGTGGCAAAACATCAAAACACAAGCGCTGCGGAGTGGCAGCGGGTGGCGCAGGCGCATGCTGCGGGGGCACGGACCAGAAGGCACCACCCACGGCGACGCCCGCTGCGTAGACGTCCGGACAAAGCACGCTGAGCGTGGAAAGCGCTTCCTCGTCCTCAAGAACATGGGCGTACGTCACTTCGGAGCAAGGGAGCGGGTCCCCGTCCTTCCTGCGCACTCGGGTGGAGGGGCGACGAGTTGCGCGTTGCAAAGTCGGGCCCAGGCACGCGGTTACGATGCGTGCGGGCGCCGGGTCCTGCACGAAAGCGCGCACAAACACAACTTCGTCACCTGTAGGCGCACGTCCCGTACATCGAGCAGCGGCCGGGCCCGGCGGGGGGCGGAGGAGGGCTGCGTGAATGGAAAGGCGGGCGTTTCCCACTTACAGCGGCATAGAAGGAGGGCCACCGACAAGACACGAGATATCTCAAGCGTGTGCGTGTAAGAGAGCGGCGTTCGGCCAACCAGAACGGAACTTAAGAGGGCTAACAGTATCACGCAAACGTCCCCGCCCCGCTCCTCAAGCTGCGAGAATCGGACGCTGACGCGCGAAGACACGTGATGTATGACAATTGGAGCATCTACTGACGCATCCAACATCCGCGGTTTCCCTGCGAACGCGCGGCAGGACCTGGATGCGTATGTGCGCTCTGCAATGCCCCACCTCGGCGGCGGGGGTGGCGGAGAGGGCGGCGGAGGTGACGGAGGAGGTGGAGGTGGTGGTGATGGAGGAGGCGGGGGTGGATAGGGAGGAAATGGCGACGGAGGCGAGGGCTCGGGGGACGCAGTGGGCCCCGGCGTCATGGTCGGCCAAGCGCCCGCCACATCCCCCGGCCTCGCCCCCATGGCATCGGCCCCATACTCCGATAGCCGGCCCGCATGTCCAGGCGATGCCGCGAGCCCCAGACCCGAGCCCCGCGCCGCAGTGAGCGCGAGGGCTACCAAGGCGAGGGCCCGGAGCACAGCCATCGCGGGCAGGCCGCGTTAGGACATGGTTTTATGGAGGTATCAGGTACAGCTACACGTGACAGCACACAGGCCCCGAGGTGCCTGCTCTACTTGGAGCAGGCGGGCGCTTGCTGCCCCGCATCAGGCGCCAGTGCTGACACATCGCGAGGGATGCGCGGCCGCACCATCAGTCCCGCGTCCTCCGAAGTTGTGAGGATCGGTCAGCTGATGGTGTTCGGTTAGTGGTGGTCCCAGCAATGGCCGGCTTGGCGGTGGAGCTCTCACACATTGGCGGGGGCTGCAATCGCACGGCCCACTGCGTCGCGTGGGGCTCCGATAGCATCGTGGCATATGGGTCCTCCAGGTGACCCCTGCGTGCCGCGGACATCACGCCAGCGGAGCCGACGCGTTGCCGTCGCTGAAATCGGCGTCTTCCATGAAAACAAGCGTCCATTTCTGCTTGCAGCAACTGTATCATTTACGATGTGGACAGGAACTGCGCCCTGTGGGCGCTTCAGGGCCACACCGGCGACGTGACCAGCGTGTGCTGGGTGCCGAGCCGTGCATGCCCGCCGCGCATCGCCAGCGCACAGGGGCTCGGCTTGCTGTGTACCGGCGCCACAGACGGCACCATATGCATATGGCTGGTGGATTTCGGGAGCGTGAAGGACTCGAAGCGATTGGCAACCATCAGGCAAGCATGCAGCACCCGGCGGGTCGTTCCTTGAGGCGATGTCTGCTACCTGAATAGCTCGACAGTCTGCACATTTCACGACTAGTCGGGTCGATATGGGCAGCCGCATCATGCACTCCTGGACGCACCCCTCCTGCAGGGCCGAGGACGGGCCGTTGACGTCGCTGCAAGCAGCAAAGTGGGCGCCAGAGGACTTTTTCCTCCTCATCGCCACCGCGGGAGGTCCCGGCGCGACCCTGCACACCTGCCGCTGCCGCTGGCCCGGGGGCGAGGCTGCGGCCGACACATGCGAGGTGGAGGTGGCTGCCTTGACGCGCCTCTCCCGGGGCCCCTCGGAGCGCCAGGCGCTCTGCAGCGCGTGGCTGGCGATCCCGGGAACGTCCGACGCGTCGGACGAGTGCCTGGTGGCCCTGGGCGCGGTGGATGGCAGTGTCCACCTCTGGGGCGGGCAGCTGGGTGGGTCCCTCTCTCACCTCACCACCCTGCCTGCGGGGGACAACTGGGTCACGGGCGTGGCTCTCGCACCGGACGCGAGCGAAGGGCGCAGCGACGGCCCGCAGGACTCCCCGTCGCCTGCGAGTGGGGACTCGAATGCTGCCCGCCTCCTGCTGGCAGCCAGTAGCCAGGACCGCTCAACCCGCATTTGGACCATCGAGGCCCCCGGACCCTCCACGACGAAGAGCGACGGCGTCGACGCCCTCGCCCCTCGCTCCGTCGTGCAGATCGCTGGACGCACTGCCGCCGTCCGACTGGACTCTCTGGTGAGTGCGACTCAGAGCCACACTCCAATCAAGGTGCCGTTTTCGTAACCTAAATCGTGCACCATCTATGCATCATTGACTTGCCCCCGCACCCCTGTCCATTCGGCCTCATCCTCTGCTTCACCCATCATCGGACCACAGGGGCGGTCCCATCACATCGCTCTTGTTTGTTGCCGGCTCACCATCCCCAGACTCTCTTTCGCAGCTCCTGGGTCACGAGGACTGGGTCCACTCAGTGGCCTGGTTGCCCTGTGCGTTGACTGACACCCCTTCACTGCTGACGGCGTCCATGGACAGAACGATGGTCGTGTGGCGACGGGACGCGGGGTCGGGGGTATGGATGGCTTGTGAGACGCTGGGGGACGCAGGGCCGTCGAGCCTGGGGTACTTCTGTGGGCGATTTACGCCGTCTGGCAACAAGGTGGTGGCCAATGGTTACACAGGGTCCCTACACCTGTGGTGCAAGGGGGAGGTGGGGCCGGCGGGGAGGCTTGCCGGGGAGTTCGACGGCGCAGGGGGCTCTGGGCTGGGTTGGCGCCCGATGGCGTGCGCGACGGGTCACACGGGGGCGGTGGTGGACGTGGCGTGGGGTGGGCTGCCCTCCGCGCCCTTCCTGCTGTCGGCATCGGTGGACCAGACGGTGCGGCTGCTGGGCAGGAACGCCCTCGGGCGGTGGTGCGAGATGGCGCGGCCACAGGTGCGCGAGGGTGGCAGTGCAAGCGTGGCTGCTCTGGCACCGGCAGTTGCTCATGGTGTGCCGAGATGGATTGAGAGCTTGCGGGAGATTCGTGTTTGCACTTGATATGTGCCTTTGGTGCTGTGATCCCAGGTGCATGGTCACGACTTCAGTTGCCTGGCCTCTTTGCCAGCTGAGGACGGGCGGCCCTACTGCTACGCGTCGGGGTCGGAGGAGAAGGTCATTCGGGTGTTTGAAGCGCCCACGACAGTGATCGAGTCGATCGCTGCGATCCAGGTGATGCCTGAATTGGGTGGGAGCACTGACGAGATGGGGTGAGGATGTCGCACGCCGCCCCAAACAAAGAGGCAGGTATCCGACTGGATGACGGTCCCCCCATCCACCCTCGCAGGGCGCACCTTTGCCTCCGGGGATGCAGGCGCTCGTCTCTTCCACTGAAATGGTGCCTATGGGTGGGTCTGTGCCGGCTCTGGGTCTCTCCAACCAAGCGCTCTTCAGGCAAGCCACGGGGACGGGGGTGCCGGGAGCGGCAGGGACAGCCGGTGGGCCTCATGGCTCTGGCACAGCAGGTCCGATGGGAAACGACGGGGGTGCGGACGGTGGCGGTGACGACGGGGGCTTCCACATGGATTTGGTGGGGGAGTCGCGGCCGGGCGTGGTGACGACTGCGCCTCTGGAGGAGCACCTGTCGCAAAACACGCTGTGGCCAGAGGTGCAGGTGAGGAGGATGGCGTGTGTAGCATAACCCGCTGCGGCCAGAGGTGCAGCAGGAAAGAGGGCGTCTGGTTCAAACGTGGTTTGCGCTTGTGATGCAGCCAAGCGAGGGTCTCTGTTGGTCTCGTGTCAAGTCATGCGGCGCTCTCTATGCGCAGAAGCTGTACGGGCATGGGGACGACTTGTACGCGATGGCGGCCGATCCGACGGGGCGCTTCGTGGCGAGCGCATGTGTGGCCCGGACTGCCCCAGCAGCGGCGGTGTGGATGTGGGACGCACGAACGTGGCACCCGGTGGGGCAGCTGGAAGGGCCATCGCTGACGGTGACGCAGCTGCGGTTCTCGCGGTCAGGCCGGCTGCTGGTCGCGGCGGGGCGAGACCGGAGCGTCCACCTGTACGCCAGGAGGGCCGCTGGCAGTGAAACCGCCAGTGGCTGTCCCTGGCGTCACGTGGCGGCGGCCAGCAAGGCCCACTTGCGCGTGGTGTGGAGCGCGGACGTGTCTCACGACGACGCGCTCGTGGCCAGCGCGGCGCGCGACGGGACCGTCAAGGTCTGGGCGGCCGGCAGCGAGGCGTGGGATGGCGAGACGGGGCCAGGCGCCTTGCGTGAGGTCTGCAGCCTGCCCCAGAGGGATGCCAGCGTCACGGCCGTCGCGTGGGCGCCGGGGACGGCGGGGGCGGAAGCGTACATCCTGGGGGTGGCGACGGAGGCGGGGGCGGTGGAGGTGTGGTCGGTGCCAATGTCATCGCAAGGTCCTCAAACAGCCATGCTCTGGCAGGCGGAGGTGAGGGCCCGGGCATGCGTATGCATGCAACGTGCGCATCTATGCGGCGGCGGGGTCGCCCGGCGATGCTCTGCTGGCACTTCATGCGTGCGGGGCCGTCGGTGTCATGAGCCGAGCTCAACAACTCGTCTTTGGTCTGTGCAGGGGTTCGCCAGGCATGCGGGGCCTGTCAAGCGCCTGGCTTGGACACGGGATCCCGAGCACGCTTCTGCGTACCTTCTGGCTTCATGTGGCGCCGACCACGGGGTGCGGGTGTTCCTAGTTCGTGTGCCCAGCGCATGACCGGAGAGATCGCTGCCAAACCACTCTCTTATGTCTCATGGGGTGGGTGCAGTGAACAGAAGCGACTTCAACAGATATCAGCTAGGTAGTAACAGAAAAGTGGTTGCGGGCGGATGGAGTGCGAGTGCTAGAGGGTATGGTGCCCCTCGTCGCGCGCGCGCCTGCCAACGAGCGAGCCTGGTATTGTGGTCCTTCGGTGCGACGCGGGAACAGGAACTGCGGGTCCGAACTACGATTCCACGACCAAAAACGCGCAAGTGACGAGTCGTCGTGTCGTGGAGCAAGGGAAAAGGAGACGTGCCTCTGTTGCACCGGGAGGCACGGTCGGCCCGGGGGAAATGAGGTGCTACAAGAGCGCTACCCGTGATATTGCGATAGTCTCAGTAAGAAGGGACGTTCCAACCAAACCAAAAAGCCCACTGCAAGTGGCCAGGGCCAGACGCGCGTCATCGGCCAGTCTCGAATAGCCCATCATCGTCATCGCTGTCGGCCCCCCAGAAGGGAAAGGACTGTGAGCCACAGTCGGAGACCCGAGAGCTCCCGCACCTGCGCAACGGCAGCTGCGGGGGCGACGAGGAGGCCCGCGTCAGCCCCAGGCCCACCAAGGGGTGACCGCAGTCGTGGTCTGCACGCATGCCTCTCACGGCTGCCCAAGCACAGCCCAGCGTGCGCTGCTCACCGGGTGGAGGCCACCCTCGCGAAGCTCCGTGTCCTCCGGGATTCGGGGCATGGAGGCTACCCGGCTGATCTTGATGGGGCTGAGAGGGGCCTGTGCCAGAGTTTTGCCAGAAACGGGGCTCGGGGAGGAGGCGGGGGCGGGTGGGGCAGCGACGCGCGGGGAGCGCAGCGTCGGGGGAGAGGTCGCGGGCGAGACGGCGGGAGAGACGGCCGTGGTTGGTGGGCCCATGCGGATGGGGACGCTCGTCACGCTCGCACCCGGTAAGAGTGGGAAAGGGCTGCTCCCGAGGCCCGCGTGTCCGACGTGGGGCGACCCTCGAGCCTCGGAGTCCCGCGAATGCGCCGGGGAGGTGCTGCGCGCCCCATCGCCTGAGTGGGTCGTTGCACCCCAGCTGTGCGCGTGGGTGTGGGGCGGCTTGGAAAACAGCGAAGGGAGCACCCGCGGCGGAGACTGCGGCCTCGACACGTTGCTGCGCCCCGGGCTGACGAACAGCTCCCTGACCGCGGGGGCCGGCGCGTGTGTGGATGCCGGCATCGGCGCCGGCGCAACCCGGGGGGAGGCTCCCGGCCACGGGAGGTGGTGGGGCGTTGCCCTGGGTGTCGGGCCCGGCGATGCCGAGACGTGGATCCTCCTCGGGGAGCCAGGGAGGATGCCATGGTCGTCGTCGCTGTCGAGGGACGCGCTCTTTGACAAGGCCACCTCCCAGTGCCGGACAGACCCGGCCTGGGGGAGTGGCGGGGACGAGCCCTGGGGCTGGGAGTTTGGGTGCGAGTAGGAGAGGGTCGGGAGCCGGTCGTCCGAGATTGGGAGGGGCTCGGGCGGGGAGCAGGCGACGTGCTTCGATGACAGGGGTGGGTGGGTGTCGCCCGAGGCGGGCGCGGACACACGCATGTCGCTGTGGGGCTTGAGCGGCGGAGGGCTGGAGGGGCTCCAGACGTCGGCCGATTTGTGGCCGGACAGGCGCGACGACGCGGGGGCTGAGGTGCGCGCAAGGCTCCTGCAAAGGGTGGTGGAGGCGTGCGCGGTCAGTGTCGCTGATCGAGGGAGTTTGGATGGCGGCGGTGCGCGGCGCGTCGCTCCCTGCCCCCCCCTGCCGCTGCGCAAGGTCACCGAAGAGACGCCGGGTGGAGGGACGCGGGGAAGCGCCCCGACGCAGTGCGGATGGCACTGTGGCGACTCGCATCCTCCGCCGAGGTGTCGGTCCGCTGCGTGCTCGTCTGCATGCTCCGCTCTGCGGGGGTGACACACAGAGGGGGCTGTGGTGACCGTTGCTCAGGGGCTCTCAGGGACTCTGCGACTGCGAGAGGGGTGTCAATCGCTTGCCTGCTGGAGACGGGACGCCTTCCGGACCCCACGGACTCGAGCTCCGGTCCGACACAGACACGGGGAGCCCAGATGTCGCGTGGGAGCTGAGGAAGAGCGTGCGGGCGCTGGAGCTGATGCTCGAGGCCTCGGCGGGCGCCGTGTAGCGGTGGCTCGGTGCGCTCGCCATCTTGGCGTCGATGAGCGCCGTCATGATATCATTGCCGCTGTCTCCGCACGCAGACAAGGTGCGTGCTCCTGCGATAAAGGGCGCAAGGAGAGCGGACCTGAGGGGTGTCTGCAGGCCGCCGCCGGCGCGCCGGCTCCGCGGTTTCCGCCGTCGCTCACCCCCGCAAAGGGAACAGAAGGTGCCGACACCATCGGATGATGTGCAAGGCGCCTCGCCGACGCTTTCATGCGAGGACATCACACGCGCTCGCCCTCGGCACATGCAGGCGAGGGGAGAGCCTGCGAGCGATGCGAGGCAGCGCCATTGGAATTGCAGTCGAAAGCTCCGCTCGAACGACATTGTTATAAGGCCGTCCGCCGAGGCGAGGTGCAACGAACATATGCTGGCGTCTACAGCTGTATCACGGCCCCGGTGCAGCCTCCCGTGGTCCGTCGACATTATTTTGTATAAAAAACTCACCATCGTCACACGCTATAGCAGCTCTCGTGCCTTCCCGGCTTCCCCCCCTGCCCGCGCCGGGGCGCTGCATGCCCGGGTGAGGCTCCCCTCCCAGCAAACGTCCTATTTTCTACAACAGAAACAACGGGGAGCGGCGAAAACGGCGAGAGCGGCGCGAGGACTTCCGACGAACGATGACAAGTCA